>VXAC01003097.1:243555-291682 GCA_013399225.1 Rhipidura dahli
AAAAAAAAAAAAAAGCCAAACCAACAAGCCAAGCAAAAACCTCCAAACCTCCTAACAAACAAAAGCAATCAAAAAAACCCCAAACCAAAACCAAACCCAAAAAAACCAAACAAAATACCCCCACCAAAAAACCAACCCAAACAAAAGATCCCAAAACTGGAAATCCAATACCAGTCCTGAGGAGCCAAGCATGTGCATGCAGGGTTTGGGATAAAAGTAAAGAGGCCCTTAAGAAGTGCAGCTGAGTCAAGTATCTCTGGAAAAGAGTAGTTAGAAGTCGAAGTAAAAGATTAAGTGGCAACAAAGTATGAGCTAAATAAGTGACGGTACTAATTAGAGAGCACTGTGTTCCCTTAATTGCTTGAACAAGTCGGATTAGCAGGAATGAATTTTGCAGTAAGTACCTGCTTCCTGCAGGACGGTTGTGTGGAGCACTTTGGTGCTCTGGAGGTTTCGTGGTTCCTTCACTAGACCGCACCAGAGCTGAGAAAATTCCCAGTTAGTGTCTCACACAGGGTCGCTCAGCAGCCTGCTCAGCTTTTCAATTCCTTCTCTTTCAGGTGTTCTGTATCCACATATGGGTGGAATGAAAAAGAAAAAAATGTGGCAGCAGTATAGGAAATTCAAATAAAATTCCTTAAATCCCTTTACACTTCTGTTCAAATTCTCAGACCTATGTGACATCCCAGAGCTGGATGAAGTACTCTGAGAGGAGTGGGTTTGGGAGTGGGTTTGGGATCCTAATAAAATATTTATCATTTCTAGAGGATACAGTAAACTGTTTTAGTTTGGTTTGCATTTCAGTATGAGCTTGCTTTGTGTTATATCTTTTATTGGACAAGTAGCAAGGTCTTTTGACCATGGTTTTATTGTGCAAACATAAAGGTGATTTCAATAGTAAGATACTTTCTCAACTTATTTTCAATTTCCTGTCTGCCCTTGTGCTGAATAGATTGTGCAGGTAAAATATTACTAGTCCTTAAATTAAATTGTAGTGGAAAGTGTTAAATAATGTTTTTCATGAAGCTTCTGTAAGAAGTGCTAATACTGAATGAAATATAGCTTGGGTAATAATAAATATAAAACCATACCCTAGGTAGAGATTGACACTTTTCTTATCTATTTGATTTGCATTAAGGTTGCTGATGTAGGAGTCATCCAAAAAAGACCTTTCCCAAACAACCCTCTCCCATTTACCACCTTGGTGCTACTCTTCCATCACATGACTCTCTTGCATTGTTATTGTATAAACTATTTTCAATATTGGTTTGCAGTTGCCAGTTAAAATTCAGCTCTTAAAAACACAATCACAGTATCATTGTTTGGAGGCAGTGAAACAATAAAGCAACTGATTCTTAGCAAATCCAAGAACCAAAAGAAAACAAAAATTGTTAAAAGGCAGCTAGAGGAAGCAAAGACTAAGAAGTCAGGGTCTGGAGTAAAAGATGTTTTGGTTGTTAATAATGAAAAAAATATCTGTGCTTCACCATGCAGTCTTTGAGAACACAGGTCCTTTTCTGGACAGCCCATATGTTGCCTTGCTTCTTGCAAGTAGGTAACACTTTTAATATGAATAATTTAATCTTAAATTCCAGATTATATGTTTTTCTTAAACTAAAAACACCATTGTTTATTTTTCCTTAAGGTGCTATGCAAAGAATTCTTTTCAATGAAAATGAGTTAGATTGTCATCTTGAAGATATCATTCAGCTTTAAACTTCTTTGGTCATCTTTGCTTAAAGATATTTGGGTTTGCAAAATTCAGAACAGGACTGAGAGAAGTAACTGAAGAAGGTACACAGAGACAGTCGTTGGTCCTCCCCATAACGAGAGCCTGCTTGTTTTTCCTGCACATAGCTGTTGAATGATTATTCATAGCAGACAATTTACTTAATAGTAAATTGACCTTCTGTCAGGTCTTCCTATAGTGATAAGGTCAAAAAACAATGTGCTTTTATGCCGTATGGAAACACCCCTCTCCAGATCCAGTTTTGAGTGGTGCCATCAAAGCTAGAAACCCGACCCTTTACTGAGTGTTTGACAAATGGTGGGGTAAAACCGTCCTGACCCTGAATTTTTTGTTCTCTTAAAGCTCTTAAAGTGCTGCTTGGCTGGGAGCCCCATCCACGGCTTGGACGTAGGATTAGTTCTGAGATGGGGACTCTTTACCTGTAGTCACAGGTAGCTTTGCCTGTGCTTGTGTTGCAAGATAAGCAGCTATTGCTGAAGTGGGAGATACTTCATTTACGGCTACTTCGGATTTTTCACAGGAGAGGGAAGTAATCGCTCTGTAATGCTTTGATGACTGAGCCGTCACTTCCAAGTGGTGTCTTGCATTATCTCAGCTTGCAGATCCAATACTCAGACAGGTTTTACAGGGCTGGAAGCTGCTCCTCACAGACCACCAGGGAGGAAATTGCCACATTCCTGGTCATTACCACATAAGAGGGGTTTGATTTTTCTGACAATATCTATTCTTCAAGATCCACTTTGTAAAAAATATATTCCTAGCCTGCCAATGGGTCAGATTTCCAGTGAAAACTAGCTCTTCCTTTTGAATATCCTGTGTTCTTTAACTTACCTGATTGATCTAGTCATACAACAAGAAAAATTGTTTGAGAACAGTGAAAAGTATTATTCTTGGCAATTCAGCAGCATGTATTTTTAAGGTAGGAGAAACGTTAACAGTCAATTACTGCATGTGACACTTTCAAATCTGATGTCATTCATTCCTCTTGCCCTTATTCTAGGAATTCTATGCATATTTTTCCAAGTGTATTTAATATGAATATTTTTATATGCTAGCTGGTGGCTTATATAATAATTGTGTGTTTCTTGTTAAGTTTTAATTAGCTGTGAGGAGTTAGACTGATTCTTCACTCAGTTTTCTTCTCTGTTTATATTTGAAGTTTAGTTTTATCTGTCTTGCTTTTTCTGGTAGCAATTTTAGTGTTAAATTTTACAAGGAAACCAACAGTGAATTTGCCTCTGGCAGTCAGAATCAACAACAGAATCTTTTTAATATTTAGAGATACAAGGGATTTCAGCTTTAGTGTTGAAGCTCTATCAGGTGTAATGGAAGATTAGTCCTTTACAAGATGATTAACAGCTGAAGTGTTGTGGTGGTTGGGCTCAGACAGCGTTATCTGCGGGCTGTACAGGAGCAGTGCTTTCATCTGCTTTGTGCCTTGCCAAAATAAATTGTCCCATGGAGTTCTTAGTCCAAGCTCAAGCAACGAGATGTTAGTCTAGAAGTGAAGGCTAAGTTTTGTGCTTCCACACGACTTAAATTGTTCTCTCATGGTTGAGAATGCATAACATGTCTTATTAGGTTATTGCTGCTCTTACCTTTGCTCCTATAGTCAGTGACCTACTGTAAAACTGACCCTTGGAAAAGGAGAGGAGAGAAGCGAACCAGAGCAGCTTGTCAGCTGGAGTGCAAATGCAACACCAGATCTCATGTACGTCTGAGCTGTGTGTGATGGAAAAGGTGATGGACATGCAGCAGTGCAAGGATGTGGAAGGAGATAGAATGCTGTGGGGCTGAGTGTGAAAAGGGTGGAAAAGAAAAAGTTTAAACTTCTGAGTGTAGGCAGGAAAAAAGCCAGGAAAAAACCCTACAAACCCCCACCCCACCATTTTCTGTGAGGTTTCTTAATGCTTAACAAAATGTCAGAAAAATTTCCACACCAGAATGTATCCTCTTGCGGGTTTTCTTGGAGAAAGCCATTCAGATAATTTTCTCTTAAATTTAATATTCAGAGTTGGGGTTGTTTCCCCTCGGTGAATAATCTATACAGGGAAATGTGAGCTGAAACTATTCATAAATTTAGGTCAAATTCAAACAGGAAATAAAGTTTTAAATGTAGAATTATAAATGAATGCGGGTGCCTTAAGTAGGCCAAGTCTTAAAGCAGTCATCTAACATTTGAGGGAGCAACAATCAGTTCCTTTTGGTTTTTTTTTTTTTTTTGAAACCTGTTTCATAGTACAACTTGACAGGGTGCAGGGTGACACAGCATCACCTTGGTGGGTTTTTTCTGAGCATCTTGTATGCACAAGGTGATGTGCAAAGCTTTAAAGAATGTGATGGATGAATTTACAGAGCCTCAAAGTCAAATGACGTATTACAGCTGATCTGAGTCTCAAAGAAGCTGAATGCAGCAGTCAGACTTTCTGTGATAGATGAGATGTTTGGGTGATTGCCTCTTCAGCAGAAAAAAAAAGGGTGGATGTGAAACTTGCATTCCTTTACATATTTCAATCAGTTATACTTCATACTGGGTTCAAACTTCCAGCTTTCCTTATCCAAATAAATTTTGCTATTGAAGAATGTTTTTGTTTTGAAATATGTCACCACTTTCCCATATTTCAGCGATATATCAAGAGATCTGTTTGCTATAGCAAAGGATTTGGTAAAACTGGCTCCATGCAGTTTTCCACTGCAAACAACACTAGGGAACTATCACAAGAGAACATTTGTAAGCACAACAATTAGCACGCCTTTTGAGTTACTTCCCTCAGAATTTTGTAATCCAGCATGGTTTTAGTGAAGCTTTGGGTTTTTACCAAAACAGGTGATGAGGGTCCCTGCCTTCCTTCCTTTCTACAACAGGGAAGAAAGGCAGATTCACAAGTAACCTTCCTGTATCAGTATAGTCAGTCCTAAGGAAAATATTCAGATGTTTTCTTTGGACCCTTGATCTACTCTATTGTCAAAATTCTGTCACAGAAACAGGTACACAGTAGTGTGTGGCCTAACACAATATTCACATTTGCACATTCAGTTATTCTTTCTGGAATAGAAGTGTGAAAAAAGTAGGAAAAAATTAAGCCGGGACCCAGCAGTTCCGGGCATTCTTTTCTGTGTATGAAAAGAATGTAAGTAAATATTTCCATATTTTGGCTTGTAGCCTTAATTTTTTTGAAATTACTTTCTCTAGTTGTTCTTGGAAAAAATTTGAATATTTATCCTTAAATGCATATTTTATTTTCACAGTAACAGTAGTAGAACAACAATTTGTTATTAAAAGAAATTACTGAAAATCTGTTTGACTTTATTAAATGAGTAGTAAATGGAAAACCCAACTTTAACAGTATTACCAGGCACAAAAAATACATTTGCTCACTCTGAATACACTCATGCACATAAAACAGACTTCAAAAAATACATTATGGGTTGAAAATGAATTGCCACAGAGTCTTTGAACTAATGGATATTAAGACATGAATTGCATGTGTTATTTATAATTTCAGAATATTTCTAGGGATCTGGGTAGTTCTTGTTTGAAGCAATGCAACATCCAGTCCTCAATGGAAGGCGTTAATAAAGAGCACTGTCTTTGCTCACTTACCAGCAGTTTAATAAAGAAAGACACAGATTAAGAGTGAGGTAGCTTGGGAAATGGACCATTAACTGCACTGAAGTACCAGTAATGTAAGGAGACACATGAACAATGACAATGGCAATGTCATTGATGATGAAAAATACAACTTCTGCACTTCATAGAAGTTCTATTTTTTTTCCCCAGAAATTGCTGTTAATTGCCCTTTCCCTGGTCTCCATTTACAGCTTTGTTTCTCACTCTTTTTTTCTGACTGTGTTACCTTATTGGAAACTAACACAAAGTAAACCTAAAATAGAATAAAAATATCAACAACTGCGATGAATCATCTGGTGCACACTGCAAACATATTGTCTGCAAGTGTAATATTAAACTTGTTAATAAAAAGCTTTCCTGATGCATAAAAAATTTAATGGTTTACAGATATAACCCTCAGGAGTTCTGTCAACTAATGTTTAGAGGGAATATAAAACACTGCACAACTGGAACTTCACAGCAGTATGTTCTTTAGATGGATACCCGAAAAACCTATGATTTTGCTGATGGAAGGGTATGGCACAAAGTCTGTTCAACAGATAAATCTGCACTTAAAGGTGAATTCTGCCCTCAGAAATGTTCTCTAAATTCATAGCTTAAACCCTCGCTCTTTGCATTAAGTATCCACGTATCACCTCTTTATGGTCAATAATGCAAGGTTTAGGTGACATGTTGCCCTTCCATGAAGGGAATTGCAGTAGCAAAATAAGAATTACTGGGAAAATACAATTATGAACTGAATGGCTGTTTGTGCTATTTATTACTGTGTTCATTGTTAATGTTCAACTTCCATAAATATTCAGTTATTTATATATTAGCATTTCCTTAGTGAAAAATTAATCTCTACTTATAGGAAACTGTTGTGAAGAATATTATGGCTGTGCTTTTTGAAGTGCTTCCAGAATCCTCTCCAAAGTGTCTCTTGCTGAGCTCCAAGTGAGGAGGGCTGTGTGCTGTACAGCTGAGCATTGCTAGGATGCGGTACAGCAGTGTTCAGGAGGGAGCAGTGCCAAAAGAGGGTATCTTAAACTGAAACTTGGCTGGCTAAACATCTATAGTAAACTGACAGTGAGCTTGATCTCCATCTGGAAGATGTCAGTTTCCTGCATGCTATTATTTCACCATTTCTCGAAACATTCAAGCAGACCTTAAACATAGTGAGTTTTAATGCAGCTGGGGGTGATCTTGCTATGCCTCTGTGAACTGAAATAAAGGTAAAAAGAGCTTGTTTCCAGGTGGATTATAATCTAAATTACTTGAGAGCAACACAGACTTTCTCAGCTGCAACCCAGGAAATGCTTATGACCCTCTCAGACACCTGGGAATATGGCAAAGCAAATAGTTCAGTGGCAGTAACTCCTGACCTGCCCTCGATAATACACAGGTGAACATTTCTCCTTACCTCAGTTCCTGTCTTAGCCCTGACCTTGCTGCAGGTGTGCAAGGTGAAGTTATTGGTCTCCATCTGGAGAGATGGTTAATCCATTAACCACCAGCCTCTGAGCCTGGTCTTCCAACCATTATACCTATCCATCCATCTGGACTGCAAAGAGCAGAACTTGGATACAAGACTCTGGTTGGAAGTCTCACTGAATATCAAGTAGATGCTGTCTGCTGCTCTCCTGTTGTCCACAAACCTGGACACAGGTCACAAAAGGTCACATAGGAGGTGGTCAGGTTGGTCTGGCAGGGTTTCCCTGTGGCAAACTCTTGTTGACTATTCCTGATTGCTTTCTGTTCTTTCAGGAGTCTGGAAATGCACTCCAAGAGGATTTCCTGCCTGTTTTTTTTTAGTCAGGCAAAGTGTATAATTTGAAAAACATGAGACTTTGCATAACAATGATAATTAATGCCTGCTTGGTATTGTGTTTAATGAACAGTTCTGTAAAAAGGATAAACAGTGCAAGCCATCCTATTTGGGATGGATTTTAATTGGGTAATTAGCAGCAGCAACCAAAGGAAAAGTATATCACTTCTAGCATGTATCAGTAAACTTGCAGTACTACTTTTCATACAATGTCTCCTTTTTGAATAAGTTTCACATTTTGACTCCTAGTGAAATCATTGTGTGTGTTTATACAGGACAGAGCCAAGAGAATGAGGGTATGAGAACATTCTCTTCTAGGATTTTAACATTTCTTGCAGGATTCCTAACAGATGCTTAGTTTCAGTTTCTTTAAGAATATTAACTTACACACATTTGGGAATATTGGTGGATTAATAAGACTGTATAACCTCTTAGAAAATAAGCAAAAACAGATATAAGCTGATTTTCAAGATTTACTTACAAAACCAGTTAATTTCATGATGTCAGATCTATATTTTCCCTGTCTACTTCTGTCTTTTTCTCTAACTGAACTTAAATTAAACTGGATGTGTTTTGGCTGCACATCTAGGAAAATGGGGTGCCATACTGTGTTTCCTTAACTTAAAATATAGTTGAGTTGTTTTTTTTTTTTTCATTTACTAAATACCTAGGAGTCTTGTGCTAGTTAAATACAACAGGTTCATAGTTACTGACTTGCAGAGTTCTTGGAAAAGGCTGGCGAGGGGCACGCACAAGAAAAACCTTATTTTGTACAAAATGAGAGTGTAAATGAAGTAATGGCTTTGTTCCCTCAGGATCTGATTGTGAGTTGAGACAATATCTGAAACCCCAGTACCACAGAGAGTGCACAGTGAAGGACAGCATTGAGCTGGGATCAGTAGCAGCACCCACAGGTGCTGAGTAAAGTTTGAATTGTGCTGGTGATGCTCTTGTACAGATGTTGTTTTGAAGTTTTGTGTTCTGTGTCACTAGAACTGATGGTGAAGAAAGGCTGCCAATCAAAGGCTCTTAATCCCAAAGATATGGAAGCAATCAAACTTTTAAGGCCAAGAATTGGGACTGCACTTATGTTAGTTTAGAGTAGTGGGTGAAAACCAAAAAGCAGCCATGCAGAGAGTCATATGCACCCAACATGGAAGTATAGGTGAGATTGTCTTGGAAGTGATAATGCAGAAAAACCTAATGCAAGCAAGTATCTGCAGAGTTATTAACGATTTTTTTCTAAAGGACAAAATTCAAGGGCACCACAAAGATATACAGGATAAGTCCTGTAATTGTTTTGCCCCTGCAGCCAACCTGTGTATTCTTTGATTAATTTGTATTGAAAAAGGATACTTTAAGTAATTGCAATAGATTTTCACTAAAACAAATATTTATCTGGTAAAAATCAATGCATTTTAATTTGTGTGCTACATTGCAATCATGTGTCATGTATCCAGATGTGTGCTTTGGGCTGGTGTAGAGGAATATGAAGAAACAAGCCACACTTTTCTGCCACATTTTTTTTTCCCCTTCATCACTTTTTACTGCCTCTACCTCAGTTGTTCCCTCTTTTCAGGCCAATTGCTTTTCTCTTCTAATAGGATTTTATAAGTTCTTTTCCTAAGATCTTTGTATCTGTTCTATGACTTCCTTTGACATCCAAAATATGAAGGTGTTTCTAGCACCGAGCTGTGGTCCCAGACAGAGCTGTGGACTAGAGATACCCAGCAAGAATAGTACACACCTGGTACACCTCATGTCCGGTGTTAAACTTCATTGGTATGAGGTTTCTTCTGAACTTGAAAATTTGTCCTCTGCAATTGGTTTGCCTCTAGAAATGCCGAGTTTAGAGTTTTTATGGGTAGAGGGGAAAACAACTGTTATTTCAAGTATTTAGTGGAAATAATTTAAGGGATCACTCAGTATACTTGCACACAATTGTCTTGATCTGTAAATTGATGACTTTCTTCATAGGAAGCTCTTCAGTTCCAATATTGAGTTCCTAATTCTATATTCCTCCTCCCTTCCTGTATCTTGGGGAATACACTTGGTGCTACAGTAAATATTATGGAGTACAGTTAAACCAATTTAATTTCTGTGAGTCTGAGACTTCTGATGCAAATATTTAATGAAGTGAGCTGGTTCCCCACTGACTTTGCATTACCATTTTGAGTAATTTTTCTAACTTGCAGTGCTTTTGTACAATCTCATTGAAATAAAAATAGCAGCTGTCTCGTCTTGAGTTTTTCCTGTGTAGTATTCTGAGGAAATAATAATTTCAGTTCATACAAACAAGCTGATAATAATGTGGTGGGGGAGAAATCTGAAAACCAACATTAGTGCTATTAAGGATGTGAAAAAATCCTGCTAGAAATTTTTCAGGATTTTGGGAAGAAGGGAAAAAGCACTAAACAAATAAGTTCTTAAACTGCAGCTGAATTTTTGTGGGGCAATAATCCCTTATTGAGAACCTTTTCTTGGACTGGTTTTAGTTGTGTATTGTGACTCTCAAGATTTCACAATTAGGAGGTGAACTAAATTTTAGGATTTTCAAATTTGAACTAAGTATTAAAGTAATTTTTAATGTATATAACAGTGTTTAGTATTTTGTAATAGTGGTAGTAATATAATACATACTGTTGATGCTGAGAGTGGAAAATAGTAATTCAAATGAAACTGAAATAAAGGGACAAAAAGACCTTCTGTAAGACCAAATAAACCCAGAAGTAATTATAGGAGAGCTTGCACACACTTGGCTGGGAGGACTGTGAACAGAACTTGTAGGGTGGGACTGTACAGGCAGTCAGAGCTGTTGTTGCATGTGCAGGTGAAAGGAGGGTGGCAGGTAAGCTTTCCTTAAGGATGTGACCCATCCGTGTCTGGAGATGCTGCCTCTGGCCTGTGGGAGTGGTCCCTGTTGCATGGCACTTATGGGGAGTGGATCCCCCTGATTAAATGATGCACTGGTTCTGCTAATTGAGAGCTTTATTAATTCAAAGGGTGAAGAGTTATGCTGTAAAAAAGACACTACTGAAGTTTGAAGCTTAAACTTAGGGCTTTGCTAGTACATGCATATAGAACTATATGCATGGTTATAGATATTTAAACTAAAACTTTATTTGTACTGCTAAAAATAGCACCATACCAATACCTTATTCTTTTTTATTGCTTGTATAATTGTTTTATGTAATCATATGCTGCCCTTTTTCTATTGATCCTGTTTCATGTAAAAGTATCTTCTATAAAACAAGAACAGCAACCAAATGTTCAGCTTGCCACTCACAGGTGTATTTATCAGGCTCACAGAAAAGAGTCACTTACTGTGACTTAGCTTTAATTAAAAAAATATATAATCTATCTCTTGCATGTTGGATGAGCTCCTTCATCCCTTACAGATTCAGTGAGTGGAAGAGAGTGCAAGCAGCACTGGCTGCAGTGTTAAAGATGCTTTCAGCAGATAAAAAATTAATTCTGAGACAAAGTATGAAGGGATGAAAACTGGAAAATAAAGCACTAGACTGAATACAATAAATTAAGAAAGCAATATCTTGCAAATATATATTTGAGAGAGAGGTTGCTGAAATTCCCATTCCCTGGAAGACTCCTTCTGTCATGTATCTCTGTGTTTGATCTCCCACTGGGATCTGTTTGTACTCTGTGAGGTTTTTGTGGCTAGTAAATATTACTCAGATCTCTTAAAAGCATCTAGTAGTCTGGAATATTTCTTTTTACTCAGTGTTTAGGCTATTGTTTCATTGTTTGAATACTGTGACTTGCACTGGATAAAATTGTGAAATTTCCACAACATGGAATTTACCTCTTGCCTGTGTATCACAATGTGCTATGCACATTTTAGTCCCAGCTCCTGATTTTTCGTTTCACTCAAACATCAAAAATATATTGATTCGGTCCTGTTTTATTAAGCCAGAATTTGGTATTCAGCCTTGGCCAAAGTAAGTAACTGCAGAAGATGGCCAGACCAACTCTTCATAAATTTGCTGAATTAGGTTTTCTGATCAGTTGCTTTATTCTTTTGGCAAAACCCAGACCTCTGAGGTAGTTGGCACCTACTTAAGCTGCAAGAAAACACTGGGCAAAATTTCTGTCATCATAAACATCTTTACTAGGTGGTATTTTCCTACAAGTCAGAAGAACCAAGAAATTTGACCTCAAAGTGGGCTTTCTGTACCCTGGAAATACATAAATCTTCTTTAAAAGTATGTTCTAAAATAGTTTTCTCAGTCAGTCTCCTGATTTCAGAGGTTCCTTGCATATAACTAGAGGTGTCCTTGCAGACAAGCAGGTGCACACAATCAAGGCTTTTTCCCCCTCCTTCCACCAGAATCAGAGATAACAGAGCAAAGTTGAGGCATCCCAGCACACATGCAAGGTTACCAATTACATGGGATTGGCCTTTTAGTTGAATGATTTAAAAATGAGGACTTTCAATGGTATAAATGTAGTCTACTTGGGAAAGTTAAAGCTCATGCATCCTATATTGTTACCTGCAGGCAAAACCCCATGAATTTGTTATCTTGTGGGAAAAAACCTGTTGAAATTAGTTCAGCCAGGAGAAACCAGTGATTCTTGGGAAATATTTCCTGCAAAGCAATTGAACAAATTCAGTAACTATTTTTTGATAAAATCAACGATTTTTTTTTCTGAAAAATATAGCCTTTATGTAAAGAAGCATACAAAAATTCACTTAGCTATATTTTAAGCTTTACAAGAGACCTTAGTGTCCTTTGAGAGGAATGAGTCTTTAACAGGATTTAATCAGCAAAATTCGGGTTCTCTGAGCTCTAGGAATCATCTGCAATTCTTTTCCCCTCACAAAATCAGGTGTGACTGATGTTAAGGTGGGTAGTTCTACTTCCCTAAGGAAAATACACTAGAATCTTCATACTGAAGGCCAAACCTGCAAAAGAATTCTGTGGTCTAGTATCTTATTGCTTATTCTTCTGTTTCATTTCCCAATAGCAGAACAACTGTTTTTCAACCATATTCAGATAAAAACCTACCTCCAGTTCTAGTAAGGGCTAAAAAGAATATTAAAGGCTAGGCTGAAGTCTTGGTGAAGATCTATGGACTGCTTCTAACAGCAAACTGGTGCCTTTCCAAGTAAATTTCAAGTAACTAGCTAGTTCATTAAGGAGCTCAAGTCACCTCATTTTAGAATATTTGATCTCCAAAATGAAATAACACTTAATTTGCTTGTCACTGAGTGCATTTGATCACAATGCTTGAAAGTGTATGATTTCAAAGCAGACATGCCCACCCTCAATTACTGTCCCGCTGAACTGTCTTACTGTTCCCTCCTACTATCAGATTAAGCTGTTTTAGTGTGTTTTATTTAGTATTTATTTAAATGGAGCTTTACTGTAGAGATGTGGTTTCTAATATACAGTGTCTAGGTGTCATCTCTTAATATTTTGTTGTTTTTGGTGTAATACTAGAAAAATGGAGAACAGCATGAACATAAATTTCAGTGATTTGGTTCTAATTTTGCTCAACAAAAGCAAACAGCCCTTTTGGAAATTGGTGACTTAGCTGCAATGTTGTAGGCACAAACATATTTTCTGGTTTAACCTAAACCCAGCTGGAGAATCCAGGCTGAGACACACAGGAGGGGATAAGGATCAGACCTGACAACAGATGCTGTTGCTGTCCCCAGCCATTTGCTCCATCGTTTTGATGGATGTTTCTGACCCTGAGGCAGGGATGTCTGATCAGCTCATGAACCAGGTCCTGAAGAGCAGCAGTTTTCAGTCTGGTGTAGTGTGGTAATGAACTTCTGCTGTGGTTTGCCTTGCTGTGGAGGGCCACAGGCACCACATGAGGTGATGTGAGAGGGGATTTGCAAGTGGATCAGATGGGGTGTCTCTGGCACAGAGGTGGGCCATGCAGGGAGGTGGCTGCAAACTTAGCACCCCAATTTTGGTCTGTTGCTACAAATTTTTCAGAATTTTAAAGGGGTTGTAAAGCAACTGATGAAGTTACAGTTAATTACTTCAGAGGTAAAAAAAGTGATGTAACTTCCTGTCATTTGTGAAGAAAAGAAGAACAGAACAGCCTCTGTCTGCAACAGTAATAAACTTTTCCACGGGAGGACCATCACCTGGATCTTGTATAGCCCACAAGATGTTTAGCTTTCGTAACAAAAATTGAAAATTTTTTATAGCTGCAGCTGTTGATAAGAAAATACATTATGAATTGGCATGTGTTGTATTAAATGTCTTCTTGCAATCATACAATTAACTTGGTTCATTATCTTATGCTTCCAAAACTGATTTGAAATTGAAGAAACACTTTCTTCAAACACTTTATTAAAATAGTTTTGATCTCTATTGACAAAAATATGTGAATGCAGTATGCAATGATGAGTCCATGCATATCTGTAAAGGAGGGTTAAGTGGACCACAAGGCTACACCTCAAATAGGGAATCATCTTCTGAAACTTACTGCAAAAGCACTGGACTTGCCCAGAACCTTTCTGAATGCTTTACTTTGTGTCAGAAAGTAGAATTGTAATGCAGGAGAAAAGGGGACTGGCAGCTGCTGCCTTTTGAAAGCTTAGAAGGTACTCCACTGGAGGAAGGTGCAGAGGTCCCGTGTCCTGCACCATGGAGCAGGACAGGCTCAGAAGAACAATGAGCATGTGCTGAACTTCTGCCCTAAATACAGCTGAAACCAGTCATGCAGTCACCTGACTTTGTCTGCCCAGACCTGAGGCTGATTTTTAAAACAATATAAATGGCACTGTTTATACTGTGTGTAATATCTTCCAGTTAGGATTTATCATGCTTCAATATTGGTTACCTCTTGTAGTACAGCTTAGTTATCCCCCTCTTATTTCGATGCTCTTTTTTAACTAAATAGCATTCAAATAATTTAGAATGCTTTAGTAGGTTTTTTTTGGTCCTAAAACTCAATGGGAAATAATGGTTAAAGAGAAAGCAGAGTATGAATTTATTTAGATATTTTTCTTGTCTGGGAATGACAGATTAAATTAGGTGAAGATAATGTCAGTTACATTTGGTGCATTTTCTTCTTTGTCAGTAATTTTTCTTATTATGTCTTTTCAAAGGCTTGAGTAACTGTGCAAAACACACTTAGAATACAAATCAGACCTATGAGAATAGTCTCATTTTTAATTGGTGAAGATGATTTAATGAATGCTTTAACACTCTTTTACTGATTTTATGTGAGCAGACCTGTATTACACTTCTAGCAGTCGAAAATTCTGAACATCTTTATTTCACTTCATGTGCATACACACAGAGAGCCCCCCTCATAACTTAACATTGGTTTTGCATGGATGTGAAGCCTGTAATTTGTTTTGAAATACTTAGTATTCCAGTGAATTGCAGTAGGGTGATTTGGTGAGCTGTGGAAGCCAGGGTGCAGACTCTAGATGTCATCCTGTGAACTGTGTGGAATTTCAACCCTCACTGCTGCTAATAACCTTTCCATACATCACTGATCATAGGTTTAGTACAGACCCACCTGCTCTTCAGTGTTACAGGCACCGCCCGTCTTCAGCCAGCCCTGCTTGCCAGGGATGCTCTTTTTTACCCCTCAGCTGCCCTCTGCTCCTGCTGACTGGTGGGTCTGTTCTGTCCAAGGAGGGATGGGAGCACTCTGGTGCTGTGTTGTGCCATGGGAGGCACCTTTCGAGCTGTCCCCTGCAGGCTTCTGCGATGCCCAACACTGTGGGTGGGTGATGAACCACAGCTGCAGGCTCAGGGGTGCCCCCATGCCAAGGCCTGGGGCTGCCCTGTGACTGCAGCAGTGTTGGGTTTAATTCCTTCACCAGGATGGTTGTCAATGATGAGATTTAAGCACGGTCTGGGTATCATTAGGACATGTCAGCTCTTGGAGCTAGAGGAGAATGGGGGAAGGGGACAGCAGTGCAACCATGCATTTTTGAGAACAGAGCTGGGAGCTCCTTCTCTAACAAACTCTGTGCCATCTGTGTGTACAAGGCACACAAGATAAAAACTGGGTCAAATCTGAAAGCTGGCCATCACTAAAAGCCACGTATCCTAGGAGTTCACTTTCCAGTTAAGTTAAATTTTGAGTCCCACTTGCTCAGAGTTCTCAGGCTGACCTGGAAGGAGTGGATCTATCCCCAGGGCAAAAATTCCCAACAAACTGAGAAAGCTGACAGATTTTTGGGGGCTGCAGTTATGCAACCTGCAGCAGTATGTGTGAAAGATATTCCAGTGCTGTATTCTGCTCTATGACAACAGAAAACCAGATGCAAAGAAGACTTAATTAAATGCTGCCACCTTCTTCAGCTGGTGCAGCATAGAACATCTGAAGATTAAACGAGATTATGATACTTTTAGTGTCCGCAAATTCAAAAGATTCTACATCATAGTCCAAAATACTGCACTGTCTCTGAATATATCCTGCATGGTAGTGTGATGGACTATCACATGAGGTTGTCCATAAAGCTTAACTGGGCTATAAATGAGAATGTGGGCAGTCTTGGGGCATGTAACTTCCAGGTTGGTGTGTGGGTGTGAATTAGAGATGTCTCATTAACCTTTTTGCTGTTCAAACTGTGCTGCGCTATCAACTGCACCTTAAAGGATTCAGTTGGGAAGTTAATTATGTCAATTTAGGCTCTCGCTTGATTCTCACTGAGGCTGGTGTTCAATGGAGCACTGCAGTACTGGGGCAAATGGAGTTTTACTGGCCTCTAAAATTGTTTCTGGAACCAACAGCACGAGAGAGATAGCAAAATGTAGGAAGGATTGGGTAGAAATAATAAAAATACTGTCAAAAAACTCCAACACCCTTATGAAAGAATGAGATTTACCTAGGTCTACTTGTATCTCTGGATTCCATTTAGTATGCAGGGAAGAAGTGTGTAGTATTTCATCACTAGAAAATATGGCAGATATGTTACTACTGTCTTTTCTCCATTGAAAGGAACTTCAGTTTTCTTAACTACACCACTAATCTTTATCAACTCTCTTTCAATTCTATTACACTTACTCCTATTTCACACTGGTTCTCAAGTTTTAAAGCAGAAGTTTTGCTTTTGTTACTGAAGGTTCTTTGTCACACACTGTGAAGGTGCAGAAGGTAAAGAAGCTTCCTCTCTGTGGAGCTAGGTCTCACTTATCTGTAGTTATCTGTAACAAAGGTGCCTCATCTGAATGGCACACTTGAAATATGTATAGTACCTTAGAATACAGATGCGTTGCACAAGGAGGGGAATCTGTGTCACACTGCTGGAAATCATCTGAGCATCACTGATAAATGAGATGCTGAACAGCTGCAAGGCCTGTGTGCAGTGGAGTGTGTAGCTGTTCACTCTTCTCCTTGTTCAAATACTAAAATCTCTACTAGTAAAATATGCTATACTCATCTCACTGAATGCATAATAAAATAGTCTTTCTTTATGGAGAGCCTTTTTTACAGTGGATAAACTTTGGCTTTGTGCTGGTCACAATAGCAGTGAAACAAACGTAGTTTTTGGGCAAAATTGTACTGAAATACTGAGGTTGTACTTTTGATTTGAAAGATTAAAGCAGATCTGCTTATTGGTTGTTTTGTTGTACACCTAATGAGAGTTTGGCAGTGAGATACTGGTTTAATTAAATGCAAGCAAAAGAATGCTGTTGGACTCCGTCAGTATTGTTGCTGTTTTGGAAAGCTGATCTGTAGTTCCACGTGTACTGTGTTTGTGTTACATGAAATGGCTCGAAGGCATTGGCCTTGGAAAACTGTACTGTGAGTCACTTCCAGCCCTCTTTTTCTCTGTGCTTTGTCCCTCCTGATATAACCTGTGTCCTGCAGCTGAGAGGAGGCAGTGCAAATGGTTCAAGTCTGTAGCCCTTGTATGGTGCCACTATGGTTTTTTCACATTTGGGGCTCACAAAGGACATAACACAGAGAAATCCAGGCCTGGTGTGGTAATGAAGGTGGAGGAAAGTAGAGAGACAGGAGGCATGTGGAGATTCAGAGGCATAAGGGGCCGTGAGGTCTCTAAGTGACTTGGCCGTGGTCATGCCAAGAGATGCAACCCTCCGACACGGGCAAAACTGGCTTTAAGAAACAAGCAATAGCTTTCACCGTCCATGAGGTGTATCATGTAATAAACCTGATGTAATGTGAACCTGCAAACTGATAGAGAAGAAGGAAAGAATAAATATAAAAATGCTAGCAAACCTGTATTGAAAAAACCCTGCACTGAGCTCGTCCCTGAGTGAGGAAGAAGAAAGCATCATTGAAACGAGCATCTTATTCCCCTCAGCCAAGGACTAGTGATGGTGGCAGCTCTGAACCACATCAAGGCCAGAATGTAGCTCCTGGCTGAAGGTCTCAGAGGAGCAGGGGAGCTAATATCAGAAAGGTAACATTTTTATATGCACACTTTTTTTTTGTTTGTTTTTCCTTCTGTATTAGTTAATTTCAGCTAATAATGACATAAATATCAAAATATCAGCTAGATTGAGAGTAAATTTTTGATTTATATGTGTTTTTTTATAACAATGAAAGATGTTATTTCTATTTATCTACAAGGCAGGGTTTAAACACAGTAAGAGTAAGGCCTCCTTTCTCAGGGGAGAAATTCCTCTGGATTTGAAAGTCTCTTGAAATCTCTCTGCTTTTGTGCTCAGAAGGGATGCCAGGATGGAATCCTACAATTCTATCTTAAAAATAAGATGAATAAGCAATCAGCACTCATGAATATTGTGCCAGAACTGCGTATCGAGAATAAGAGTAGAGATTCATTATTCAGTGCTTCTGCACAGAGATATTTTGCAGGAAATCTGCATCATAATGCATCACTTCCTATTGGACTGGATTTAATAAAACAAACCAGAGATTCAGCATTTTTTATAGATGCCATTTTCAGCAATGGCTGGATTTATTTCTGTCTAAAAATAACATTATTCTGCAGCTGAGCGATAGAGAACATTCTTCCAGTTACTGCAGCATCAGCAGTGCTGTGCCATCTATTTTCTAGCATGTGTGTTGAAGTGATCCCTTTTGTGAATCTGGAGATGTGTCAGTGGCACGGCTGAGAATAGCAGGGATGGGTGTGAGCCACAAACCAAGGGCTAGACCCTCCCTTGATTTAAGAACACTGCTTTACACTTGGCCAGGTCAAGATCCTAGCATCAGGAACTTCTGGCTTTGAAACTTTGGTTTCATTTTGAGAAAGCAATTTCCTGTGTTATGGTGAGTGAAAAGAAATGCCAAGAGAAAAGTAGAGTGTCCATCCCCTACCCACTGGTACGGACTGAACAGAAGCTAAAGAGAGGTTGCTGTTTGTGTTGTGGTTGTCAGCTTGTATTTGTTCAGTACGGGAATGTTTTTGTTATGCAGTAGTGTAACTTCTGTATATCTGAATGATTTAATGACTGATGGTCAGGTATCAAGAAGGGCAGGCATGCACACAAAACCATACCTTGAGTTGGGGATTGTTGGGGTGGCTGCTTTATAACTTGACTCTGATTACCCAAAATCTTAAGCCTTTTTGAATTTTGTAGCTGGAATTCAGTTCTAAGCAAAATGCTCTAGTACATTGATAATAAAATTTACTCAGACATTTGCTAGCTCATAGCTCTGATGTTGCACATAGAGAGAAAAAGAAAAACCATTATTACAGTACTCTCAAATATTTGGTTTTGCCATATCCCTGGAGAGTGCTAAAAAATCTGGTTGGGAATCAGTTGCTGAATAAGTACATTTCTTTAGCCAGTTTACTCAAATATGCTTGACTGGAAATATTATGGAATAAGTGGTCTGATTGATCAGTAGGTCAATTGTCCCTGCCCTTGGGATGGAGTTGTCTGTGGGGGAGAGCAGAGGGCAGGGTGTGATAAGTCCCTTGGCAAGTTTGTGTGTGAGAGCACTGAGTCCACGGATTTGTGGCTGTCTATACGAACTGAAAAAGAACTTTTATTTCATTCATTCTATAGTTAAACCACTTATTTGATCAAAGTTCTACTGATATGCTCTGGTTATGCCAAAGCAGAATCCAGCCCAGTCTTTTTAGGGTTGGGATTTTTTTTTCCCCTGCCAGCTTTATGGTTTTTCTCTCAATGCTGATCCAACCACGTATCAAAAAGGAACCTTTTCTTTGTAACCGAGTTTGATGACCCAGCTATTATTGGTAGATAAGTTTTTTCCTCCTTGACTGCATTTTTATGAGGTCTGAAATGCCAATAACCATTAAAATAAAAATTTTAATTGAACTTGGCAAGGGAAAACCTGAAAAGGTGTTGAGAAGACCATGTGATTTTTGACAAGTTGAGAATTTCTTGCGGTGGGGGATTGTAGCACATCTTGAGGGGAAAAAGGGGGGTAGAAAGAAAATAAATCAGTGCCTCTGTATTATATTATCTAAGAGTTTTTAATCCTGAGAACAGATTAGCATTCTGTGTTGGGGAGAATATGTTCACTATATATAGCAATATATCTCACAGTTTATTGTGTTGATGTGTGTAATGAGCTGAAGCAAAATCTACTAAAAAGAGCATAAAAAGAAACTCCTAACATGTTAGATTTAAATCTACTAATATTTAATGTGCACTTCATCTGACAGGTTGAAGAAAAGCCCTGGTGCTATGGAATTGTAAGAAATAAATAGGTTATTCTGGTACATGTATTCATCTTGCTTTTCATCAGAGAAACAATAACCTGGTCCACAGCTTAGCCTGTTGACAACAGGTATAATGCATTTGTGCCTGACACTTGCATTATCCTTAATATTAATATAAATATCAGAAATTATATATGCAAGTGAAAAGTCAGGAAAGGAGATGGAGAATAGTATGCAGTACATTTTTAAATAAAAGCAGAGTTGCTTATGACCTATTAAATATAACTTACTATATGCATGTGCTGCCTCTATAGCTTGTGCATGAAAACTGTGGTGGGTAATGTGCTGGTAGAAACACCCTTTGGTTTCACAGCAAACTTTAAACAGAAAAATAGATTATTATCATTCAAGAAGCATATGTGCATTATACCTTTTCACAGAGCAGTCTGGATGATATTATTTCTGAATGACATATAGTAGTAGTCTCTCCTCCACTTTTGCAGCTGCTCTAGTACAGAATGAGACACAGAAAGCTTCATCATGTTTTCTGCTCCTTAGGACTCCCCTGAGGCTTCTGTACTTGTATGCCAGTGCCCTCAGTTGCTTTAGGAATCCAGATCAGGATGGATGTAACTTCCTGCAATGGAGAGTTTCTGCAAAAAAGGGAATTGTTTAAGGGGAGAAATCTCAGTGCCTGTTAACACTTCTTCAAGTAGAAATGATATCAAGGTCACACCAATGATTTTCCTGATCTTGCAGCTCCAGGCAAATGGTCACACTCAGGTTCAGGTGAATTGTTCTGTAAGGTGCTGGAATTGCTTTTAAAAAATACAGCTTACTTAATGGTCCAGTTAAAAAAACCACCACCAACAAAACAAACAAAAAAGCCACGAAAAACCCCCAGTACTCCAAACCTCAACTAAACCAACCAACCAAAAACCAACCAACTATAACAAAACCCAACCAAAACCACAGAAAGCCCCACCCCCAAACCCCTCTTTCTATCCAAAAAGACTCTACTAGCTGTGGAAGTGAGATGATAGAAATCCCACAGAGTTCTTGTCTCCTGCTGACACAATCTCCTTGCCAGGCAGATCTGTGAAGTTTCTTGAAACTCGTGTAGTGTTGAAATACAAATGTTTAATTAACTCTATGACAAATCATGCAGGGCTGTCAATAAGGAGTCTTGCCTTACACAGATCCTCTGTTCTGTCTCCATCCAGGTGCTCCACTAGTCCTGCTGACATCAGCTCAGCCTTGGTACCCGCTCTGGGGAGACAGCTGTGTTGCTGATTTCCACAGGGAGAGCTGGGTGGGAAGCCTGTGACCTGGGAAGAGGCTAGTTCATGGTGGGCTGTAGGGTACTCTACTCTCACTGTGGAAGAACACAGACATCATCACTCAGTGCAGAGCTTTCTGTTTGAGGTTTCCTCTTGCCTTGTGTGATGACCTTTCTTCTCTCTGCCTAACTTGTGGCCTCTAGAGCTCAGCAAGGAACAACAAGAAATCTCAGGAACTTGCATGTTAGTCAATGTGATCCCAGTAGGAATGAGGAGAGCGTGCTGCAAAAGAGAGACTTGAAAGTATTTTTAAAAATTTATAATATTTTGTTTTAAGCAAAACTTGTACATTTTAGAATCATAAATTCCTTTAGGTTGGAAAGACCTCTAAGATCGAGTCCTACCATTATGCCACAACTGATTGTTAGCAGCAGAGTAAATTGCATTATTAGCTTTGCTAGCTCTCTCCTCCTGAAGGCGACTGTTCAACTTGATTTTGTCAGATCAGACGATTTGCTAATTTTGGTTTGGCTTGCATTGATTTGTTAGAAACTGCACGGCTCCTTTGCCCACAGCAAAATATAAATGACTGCATCTACAAAAATTTTCTGTTGAGATTTTTCAGGTGTCCTTTAAGGCTCTGACCTCAAGGATGCATACAACCTTTTGATGTATCTTCTTGCCTGATAACTTAAAATAACATAAGGTAACTTTTTCTATTGATTTTTAGAGATAATTATGAAAGATGTTTCTATCTGCTGAATTTTGAGACTGAAGTTTTAAAGCATTTATGTTGCTAACATGGGGTATATTAAGGAACATCGAATCAGATCTTTCTCTGTTCTTTTAGAACTATTTAATATTGAGAAAATTGGTTGTAGTATATTTTTGACACTAAGAAAATGTGGAAGAGAATTGAACCTGCAGTGAAAAATGCATTAAAATAGACGCCTTGGACCAGGCTCTGGTATCAGTATAGAATATTGGTAGTTGGTGTTCAAGGTGTGCCTGAAGGCACAGAACTCAGGGGGTATTTTAACGCTGCTTAAAATCTGCTTCATCTGATCAATACTTGAATCAAATGATTCATCTGGAAAAGCAACCAACAAAACAGCTTGATGAAAGGGAAAAAATAATTAACAATCAGTTAATTTGCTAGACATAAAAAAATCCTTCTAGTGTGTAGTATGCCAGAGTGTTTTGAAAATGTCATGAGGAAAAAGGTATGAATCCATCACGATGGCACTCAGAAAGTGCAAGCCCTAGTCAAAGTGGATCACACTTCTTTCCTTGGGTAAATATAATTTAACCATAGAAATAGTGAACCATCCAGCTGTCAATTACTTTGAAATAGCAGAAGCACCTGTGTTCAGATAGAAGTGTTTCACACAGGAAGACGTGATAACAGAAGCAGATGCTTAGGTATAAATCCTGTCTTGTGGGAACTCTGTAAAAGAAATTCGTCATCCCTGTGGCTACAGCGTAAGTCTCCAAGGCAGGTTTTCAAGGATGGTTTGTTATGGTGGTTGTGCCTAGTGACCAATTAAAGTTAGGATATATAAACTTACAGTATTTCCTTGGGAAACTTATAATCTAAAAAAAAAAAAAAAAGGATTAACAACTGGAGGGGCATGGGGAGAAAGGAGACAGTGTGCAGAGATACATCTCTAAATCTGCAGTCTTAAACTAAATGCCACCTTTTTTTTAAACTCTGGTAGTAAGTAGTGGTAGTAGCCTATCTTGGGAAAGCTTGGCAGGAGGAGCACCTCTGTGAGAAAGCCATGCATGGGACACTGATGATGTTTCACATGGGAACAGTGTCAACTGAACCTATTTTGGAAGTTTCATAGGAGATTCCTCTTGGCTTTGGTACTTCTTATACACCTGGGGCCACAGCTAATGATTCTCCTTGAAATACTCTTCATATCAGAATGAAGGAAAAAGTAGTCTTGAGAGAAAGCTCATAGTTGGTTATCTCTGCCCAACCTTCAAATGTGAAAAGCTCTGGGGATAAAAGTGAATAATTTTTGGGTAACATGATCTTTAGCCACTTCTAATTATTATGAGGTTAGAAATTACTGGGAGATTGATTTATATACTCTTGTCATTTTTCAATAAAGTATATAGACCAGAGAGATGGTCACTGATTATAATTATTAATAATGTATGCCAGAAATATGTTTTTATCACGAAGTTTGAAGTAAACACAGAGTGGTCCTGCACACAAAAGCATACATACAGATATTAATGAGATTGCTGAGTCAAGCGCTAGGATTTAGGACATTACAAAATTGTGATGGCTTAAGCAATAGCTGTATCTTTTATTTTTAATCTGAACCATTTACTGAGGAGGCAATTTTTTTTTTTTTAAACAATGTGGTTATGCAGTTAAGGACTGTTTTATAATGCATGTTTATGGGGAAGAAGGATTATTTTTTAATAAAAAACACTTCGATGTGAAAGGAAACTCAGACCATGAAGAAAAGTTATCCTATAGGATGATGCAAGATGAAATATCAGCAGGTTACTCCAAACTACAGAGATATAAACTGGTTATTTCTCAGGAGAAACTGATTAAAATGGGACTTACTATCCTATAGTAAAAGGCAAGTTCTGTGATACCTGTAATAAAGGTGAAGGGAACTCTTCCACTCCAAAAATCCTCATCTGCCTAAAAAAGACAAACTAAATTTTAGTAGATAAAGCTAAAACGTTGCATGAAGTATTATATTGGATTGTTAGGAGGATTCTGGGGTGATAAGAAGCTTTCCTTGGTGTTTGCCAAGGAGATGTTAAGAGAGAAGTGACCACAGAAGAGCTCCAAACCTTTGTCTTCCTGTATTTATTTGTTTCTGTTGTTTCTCTTGTGACTTTACCTTGACTCTGGGACCTATAAAATACTCAGGCTTGCCTGAGGTCGCTTGTTATTCTGGGATAGGAAATATCTTGCATCACAAACTTACAGGACTGGATGAGAGGACTAGTATCTACAAAGAAAATCTGGTTTAATTAGTCCTGTTGGGGTTCATCACTGAGTCATATTGAGGCATGGAGTGCTTGCCACTACAAGCAAAGGGTTTTCCAAGACCCACCTGTCTGCTCATTTCTGTTTATTGCCTGGTGTATGGATCTGGTGTTGTAAATTTGGCTCATGCTTTGTGGGCATTGCTGACTTGCTAAACTGTGGTGCCTTCATCCCATGCTTCAGAGGAACTTCTAAATTATTTTTATTATTAATATTAGAATATTGGGACAAAACTAGCATGTCTTTAAAGTGAAATTTGATCACTGAAACATGTTATTGAAGAACAGACTGACTATTTTAGGATGTGTAGGTGAAACAAGAGACAATACTTTTCTTTTGGTCTCAAATTTAAATGCCAAGAGTCAGTTTCAGTAGCTTATATTCAGTTTTAGAGAAGGAAGAGGCTGTTCATGTGCATGTGAGTAAAGGGAATTTCAGTCCCTGGTATTTTAGAATAATCTATGGCTGTGGAGTCCTGTGCTGCATTACCTTGGAGCAAGTGTTGTGCTTGTTGGCTTTCTCTTTCCAAAACTGCAGGAAGTCTCTTATTTAGACATTTGCAGTCTTAGCTGCATTGTCAGATTTTTCTCTGAATTTGCTAGAGAAGCAATACAAGCTGGGAAAAGCCACAGTTTGTGTTTATCATAGAAATTTCATTTGGATCATGTAGTCTTGTGATCTAGATTTAGCTAGGAAAAAAGAAAAAAGCAGGAAACCATATAGTATACTGAAACTTAGTGAAATGCAGTGCCCCAGATTTTAGAAATTACTTCTGGGAATAATTCCAGTTGATAATTACCATTTTAAAGTATCTTTTAAGCCACCATGCTTAATTACCCATGTAAATATGTATTACAAGTTAAAAGTACCAGAGATGCAGTAAAAATGAAATGGGGAATGTGTTTGTTTGTAGATACAATAAAAATGATTTTGTTCTTTGATGAGTAAAGTGCTAAATAGAAATATAAATAATAGCAACAGCATTTGAATGGCACTGTATCCAGTGCTGCTTTTGCCCCGCCTGGTTTCTGTAGGTCCAGTTTCATGATCAGGATCACATGCTGAAAAGCCTCTTTGCTTTCTGTTTCCTGGGCATGTTTCTTTTGAGGCTCCTGAAAGCACCAGAATGAAGTGGTGGCTGTGTTCAGTGGCATTTCTTTTTCTGGTGTAAGGAATAGACATTTAAACATGTGTAAGTACTGAAAATTTTGAAACCAGCAGTGTTTGCTCAGGAATAGATTTTTGAGTTGAATGCGTGTTTGGCTTACTGTAGACTGGGCTCATTAAACTGGGGCTGCAGCTCAGGCTGAAGCCTGCCTTGGTCAAATCTTCACCACAGTGAAAGGCAGAGGCCACTTGTCTGTGTGTTATGAGAGGATGACAAATGTTAGTATGGCCTGTCATCTAGTGTGACCAGATCTCGACTGACATGTCATCATGAACTGTCTGGGCTTTCTGACCCAAATTTGCTGTTTTCTCTTTTGGTTCTCTGTGTTGTTCTTCCTGTTTTCACTTTGTTTTCCACTCACACCTTCAAAACAGTTTATCCCATGGCTTCTGGGCACACCTCATTTGAGTGTATGCTGAAATAAAGACCATCAAGTCCAATATTCATGGGGACCTGAACAAAGTTTACCTGGACCTGAAGGCTGCCATATGAAAATGTATTTTTTTACGTTTTTTTGTTTGTTTGTTTGTTTGTTTTTCCCAAGAAAGAGGTTAAATAGTTGTAGGAAAAGCAAAGAGCTATTGAACTTTGTGGTCTTTGAGACAAGATACCTGGCACAATGCGGAAGAGACTTATCTCTTATCAGCAAAATAATTTGCTTTGAATAATTACAACGGTGTGTAAACAGGTAGAACTTTCATGCAGTCTTGTCTTTACACTGTCATCTGTCCCTAGTCTGTTTTTCAATAGTGTCTTTAGCATCCCCCCTGTAGCTTTTACATGTGTAGATGGCAGATCATCCAGGCAAACTGGAGCAGTGTTGTAAGGGAGAGCAGTACCCATGGTGTACTTAATAAAGGATAAACTTCTGTGGAATGGAGCATTTGGAATATACAGAGGTTACACTACAGTGATGCAAGCCTAAAGATTGCCCTCCAGTGCCAAGTTAAAGCTGTCCAACTTTGATAGCGTGACACCGCGTGTCATCACTGCCACTGTCACCTGCCTGAGGCAAGGAGGAACACTGGTCGGGTTTCCAAGAGGATTATCGTCATGGGAGGGTGAACCTTAGCATCTCTCAGTTCACATTTATCACTGAAAGGTCAAAAATACTCTTACTTTGAAACAATTTTTAGAGCATTTTTAACAGCTCCTCTCTGATATGAAAATTCTTAGCAGAGAGGCTGAGCCTCCCCAGTTGGAAGAAGGGTGCTGGAGCTGCTCCTACAGTCTCTGTGGCCTCTACAGCTGCTGTGTGAGAGGAGGATTTTGGTTAAATTGCGTCACTTGGGATTCAGTAACACTTATTCTACTTCACACCTAATCCCTCCAGTACCAGTCATTATCTCTGCAGCTTTTATATGTAGGGCTTTTATGAACTTGTTCTGCAGTCCAGGAGAGCTTGTACCCCCGTGTGAACTTGTCCCATCTCTCCCCTCCTTTTGAAATGATGCTTGTTAAGATATAAATATTAATGGAAAAAAGATTAGGGCAAGGTTAAATATTTGTGTTTGTATTCTAATTAAAGAGAAAATTCCCCTTCTCCATGTTCTTATTATAAAAATCTTCAAGATTATGAGATTTTGTGTATTGAACATATTAAACATGCCAAGGGAATGTTACGGGAGCAGGTTATGACTTGGCTATGTGGACTTACACTTTCACAGTATTATTACTGTATGCTTGTCTGAAAGTGAGTCTTTTAATGAAAACCCTCATGAAAATACCTGTTTTTCCCAATGTTAATTTGAAATTCTCAGAGAGAAGGAAAAACCCTACAAGAAGTGTCTGACTGCAACTCATAACCAGAGAGGAGAAAGAGGTGAGAAGCAGAGTATGGGTAAAGTATCCAATTTCAATCCTTTTGCAAAGTGAAAAAGTAGGTAGCAATAAAGATTTCTAAGTCTGATAAAATACCTCCACAGGACCTAATTTCTTTGCAATATTGTGGTTTTACTAAATCAAGGTCAGATGAGAACTAGATTAGCTACATGATTAATGTGTATATTGGGCCTCACATAGCAAAGTCAGCCAGCACACTGAGGACTTTCATTATAAGGATTGTGCAAATAATCACTGATGTTTAACCACGCAGTAGATTTGACTGAAACAGTGAGGTTATTACTAAAAAAAAATGTCATTCAGTCACTTCAACAGAATTTACTTCACAAGAAACAACAGCTTGAATGAAAGAGAAGAAAAACAAAATCCTAAAAGTGCAATGAATGGTCTGAAAACCCTTCAAAAAGTGTACATTAGTGAATTAACATTTTGTGAAACAAAAGCTTTTTCAGGCTTATATTACTGTAAGGCTTGTAGGAAGGGAGTGCAGCTGGCATGCAAAGCCCTCACTGCTTGTGATGCAGCACTGAATTGCCCATCAGAGGTGTCACGTTTGCTGTGCACACTCAGCAGCTCACTTGAGTGTGCCCAAAACATCTTCAACATCTGGAGCAGTTGCATTTTGCTCATTGAACTGCAAAGCCTTGTAGATAAAATAGAATAAGTTTCATTTATAAAATGCTTCTGAAGAAGAATAGCACCAAGATCTAGGTTTGTTAGACTTCTTCTGATTTTCCTTTTTTCTCTTAGATTAAAAAAACCCAAAAAACAAAAACCAACCCACAAGTGTTTGAGACAGTGTTTAAAATTAAGTCTGCCTTTCTGGGTTACAATAACATGGTAAACAGCTATTTTTGTGGAAGCAAGTAATAAAATGTAACTTAATGGTGGTTGAAGTGAAATCTGTATGAGAAAAGAACTCTTCCGGAAAAGGTCTCATAACATGGAGAACTCAAAGTCATTGCCTCAGTGGGGCCTGGGTATGTTTGGGAAGAACTTGTGGTGACAGCTTCCTTTCTGAAAGGAAACGGAATACTCATTTCATCAACTCTGGTGGTGCATAAAAATGTAAACTGTCACTGAGCTCTATTCTGTTGTTAATGATGGCCTTGTCTACCAGCCAGATGCCCATTTTACTGGCTGCTGTAGAAACCATCACTGGAACAGCTGATTAAGTAGATCACAACAACCAAGAGCTAAATTGTGGGAGCATCTTGAATATACAGTTTGCATTTGGTTGGAAAACCACAAAAATTATCCTGTTAAAGCAATAAGAAGGAACCATTTAGTCCTCTACTGACAACCCAACAGAACCCTGAACTTGCCAACTCAGGCCATCTGCATTACTTACTTTTAAAATAGTTTCTAAGAAGAAAATTGCAGAACTGACAGAGGTGTTGTTGGTAGCAGTACTTGGGAAGGGAGCCATGTTTGTGCTCCTCTCTGCAGTGGATCAGTTGGGCACAGCATGATGACCTTCTTGTATGCAGCATGGACTTCTGAAAAAGGCAAGGTAAATCTTGCTCCCGTGTAGTTTAAAGTGAACTGAGCAGTATAACTTCAGTGTCAATGTTCACATTTGGAATAACCAGCACAATTTTCACTTCTCTAAGCTCACTGAAAAGTGAATGCACTTACAACTGTAACCACTACCACCACCATTGCCCCCCATGTCTGTGTAATTTTCACATTAGGGAGGGGAATCCTAGTGGAGAACAGAGAAACAGAGAAAAAGTGGGCAATTTTTCTTTCAATGAAGACATGAAATAAAAATTAAGCCAGGCAGGGGAGAAGTGCTGTTAAGTAGAACTCTGGCAGACTGATGTCTGCTTAGGGAAGAGCGCTTAAGAAATTTGTGAACTTTTATTTTGCTATTACCCACTCTAACCAGCTTCTGAAAGATAATGTCTCTGATTACTCATCTCTAGAACACCCTGGGCTTGGGTTTTGGTAGTTTCATTGTATTTGTTGAAAAAAAGAAAGAAGCCCTCCGAGAATACTTCAACTTATTTTTCCCACAAGAACAAATCAGCAGCTTGACCAGATGAAAGATTTGTCCATTCAGCCCTGTACTTTAAATAGCTACTGCATCATGCCTGGGAAGAAACAGATTAACTAGGCAAGCTTTTAGTAAGATTTCCTCAGAGAGGTCTGCCAGCCATTAAAAACTGGCAGTTTATGTACTCTTTGACCTAAACATATTTTGGTTTTGTATTTAATAGCCTGTTATTTATTTTACAAAATTTTCTAGTTGCTTTCAAATCATGTAAGCTAGTAGGAGCTATTATACCCTCTGCTGAGAAGCTCACAGGTTACTTAGAAGACTGGTGTAAAACAAGCAAAAAATGCATATTTACACTGCTTTGTAAGAAAAAGTGACCAAGAGCATAAACATAGTCCATCATCCCAAGGATATGTTCTTCTCTCTCACTTCTTTGCTGCCTCCTGTGTATGACAAGACCCCACTTACTTCAGAACCGACATGTTTGTGATGAACTTAATGGAAATACCTGCTTAGTCTGTGACTTGAAAACACCATTAGCAGCATTTGGAAATTACTGGAGTAATATCAATATAACAAAGCAGATCCAGTTAACGGAGAAGCTCTGGAGGAAATAAGATGTTCGAGTTGTCCTTTTCAAAAAAGGCTTTTAGGGATTGAAATAATATGTAAATTATGTTATTGGTGCATGAAACAAGTTCCCAGAAGTCAAATTGCCATCTCTTATTTCTAAAAGATGTTATGACCTTTTTGACAAAGCCAGACAGAGAGAATTTACCAAGAGAAGAAACCGATGACAACATCTGCATTGTGCCGAGAAAACCAAGACAAACATCTGAAACATTAAATTTGCAATTCAGTTGCTTCCTTTTCTCTTCCTTCCAGGGCTGCTGAGAAACTCCTAGCACTTGAAAGGTAGAAACAAACAGACAAAGTGCCCAGGAATGGCTGATCAGAACATCTATTCTCTCTCTGCTTCTTCAGAAGTGGTGTCTTGTTTTGCTGTTTCTTCTGTCTCTTTTCTCATGTAATTTCTCCAGAACAGGATTAAAATTTTAACAGTAACAATGGATTAAAAGCTCTTTCACTAATGTATTTTCTTATTTTGCAAAGTAGCTGTTAATACCATCTTTAATATCTATAAGCCTGTCAAAGAAAATGTTTTTATTATAAATTTTGTAGTGAAAGGCAAGGCAAAAAGGAATATCATTGAAGTACAGCTTACTATTTGTGTTTTAAATATTCATCTGTTTCTACCTCTTCTGTATCTTTAGTAAAGTTTTACATATCTGCTTTAAGGAAGTGTCTGCCACAGCATTAAGCATGCTTTGTATTTCAAATTCTGGTCCATTTTTAATAGTTTAAAATGGGTGGGGTCTGTGTAAACACCACTGATTTAGGGGTTAAAAGTATAAAAATTGAGATTATTTTTTATATAGGCACTGGGTATTTGTTCTGGGAATACCTTGCGAAGAAGAGTAAATCCCAGTGACTCTCCCTCCCTTTCTGAAAAAGTCAAAATTAAAAGAAACAATCAGCTTTAGTCATTTACTTCTGCACAGCAAAGCTACCAGTGTAGGTTACTTATTACTGATTTTCAGACAGAAGCTGTAGTTACTTTTGATGTATTTGGACCATTCTGTACATGTGGCATCTGATGCATGGGTTGATCAACCCTTTGGATCCCAGAAGAAACACCTTCAAAATGACATTGTGTTGATTATCCTGATTTTCCTCAGGCCTTCTGACCTAATGGTGCAAGTCACTAACCAAAATGTGTGCTGTGCATTCTTAGCTGAATCTGGGTTCTAGCTCATTGTCTTAGTCCTGTGATGCCCATTGGACGAGTCTCAGTCATTGGAAAAGCTGTTGTCTAATTCCTGTGGCTTTTGAGATGCTTGCTGGTAGCAGGAGCTGGTGACCCCAGTGGTGTGGCAGCTCCTGAGGGCACATGGAGCTCAGGCTGGCAATTGAAGTGAGGATCTGGGTAAAGGAAAATGAGGTCTAGAATAGAAAATATATCTGTAGCTCACTGAAGGAGTTCACAGAATACCTTTGTTTTCAGAGAGAAATACCCTTGACACTGGTCACATCCACTCATCAAGCATTCAGTCCAAGCAAGCTGACAAATCTCAACATGGTTAAACTATTTCTGATGGATTTTTTTCCATAAGATGGAGGTTTCTCTATTTTAAAAATTTCTAGGAATATATTGTGCAAGATATCTTTGAAAGGAAAGAGAATTTGTCTCAAAGAATAAGAAAGAGGAGTTAAAAAAATATATTTTAACATTCTGAGAATGTGAAAATTCCTTTCTTTTTTTTTGATGTCTGGACTGTCAATACCAACTCAATATCCATGATAACAACAAGCTAAGCAGAAAGTTGTGCTGCAGTTGTGAGATAATGCTGGCAAAATAATTAACTCCATCAGTCAAACTCACAGCAGGATCCTCCAGAAACAGAAAGGTGAGTCTGCAAAAACTGATAAATATTACCCAACAGAAATTCTCAAAGACCCTGCTAGGAGGGATTTTTAAGGACATGTTAAAACCCATCTGTCTGGAGACAGTTCTTCCCTGAAGCAAGGGGACATTAAAGTTAATGTTCTGCTAGTAAACTCTAGAAATGGTATTTGAGTGCATAAATATCACTTGCATTTATATATATAATTGTGTTAATACATTGATATAATACAAATTCTCATGAGTATCACACGTAAGTATCTGTTATAGGCACAGGTGCCCCCACACTTCCATTAGTGTTAGTAAATCCAGCATAAATGTGTGCTTTGAAATGTTTGGCACCAATAGTGGAAGTCAAGTTTTGCTTTGAAAGTTTTTCTTTTTTTTACTCTCCTCTGTTTTTTTCCTCCATTTATAAGTTTTCAATGAGGAACATAACTGTGTTGTCATGAAGGCTTTGTTTTTATCTTACCAATAGAAGTCAGTGCCTTAAGCATTTGTTTAGTTTAAAGGAAGGCTTGAAAAAAGCTGTGCTTAAGCACTCTCCTAATTGGTGTCTTGGAACAGAGTTGGTGCCCAGAATTACAGGGATCTAAATAAGGGCTCAATCCACCAAGGTAGAAAATATTTGGCAGTCAAGATCTGTGGATGCTTCGAAGCTGTCCCTTAACATTGGTATCCAAGGGTTGTTCTGGTGGGGCAAAACTATCTGAGCACTGAAAAGACAGTGGAGCTTGGCTGCTGCCTCATGTCAGCACTGGAGCATCCTGCTGGCACATCTACACCTCCTGCAGGCTCAGCATCCTATGTGCCATTCTAACAAGATGCAGCTTCTCGTGAAACACAGAAGCCTCCCTCTTCTCTTGTGTTTTGTGTGTGTGAGAGCAGAGAAATGTCTGGCACTTTGCAAGTAATGGCTTATAAGTTGCAGCAATTATTCATGCAGGGAGAAAGAAAGCTGATGTAAATGTTTCATCACAGAAGAATTGAAAGCCTTATTTTTTACACAGATAGATGCTGGTTTCAAAAGACTTCTCTGTCTGTTTCTTTTGAATTTTTCTTTCTACATATTTGATGCCCTTTATGGACATAGGAGTGTATGTGCCTAGGATTCTATGGCTTTGGGGATTGCTGTTGTAGCCTGAACACCTAGAACTTAGCACAGCAGACCATAAATACTGGTCTGATAAAGCCCTGAGCAGCTTCAAGGAGACTCTTGAAGTAGCAGATTATGTGCTTCCCTAAGGTGCTTTCCAACCTGGATGAATTCATGGTGTAAGAAAAGATGCACAAACATAATCTCAAATAGGAACAGGATTGCAGTTTAATATCTACCTGTTTGTTAGCTCTGCATGTAGATTAAATGTCCTCAGCAGCATCTGAGACAGACTGACTAAAGGTTCATGTTGGTAAATTGCACAAATCAGAACTGGAAAAATGAACCTTTTCTTCTATCTCTCTTTTTTCCTCCTTGGGGGTAAACTGATAGTAATCAGAGCCAAGTTGTAATTATCCAGTGAGACTGAGCTGCTTAAGTGTGCAGTTAAAGACTTTATCCTGTGTAAGACATTGCCTGTGTTGGCGGTGATGCTCAGAGTACATCAAGGATCTCCCCATGGTAGTTTCCTTTGGGATTTATCTGCCCCATGGACACGTCTGAGCTTCCCAGCTTGGTCACCTTCCTCATCTGGAAGTCCCTATTGCCTGAAGCAATTTAAAATTAGCTTGGGCATCTTTATATAATAAACTGTAATTTAGATATATTCTGAGCTATAACTTCTTCATATGGTTGGAAAACAGGTGAGGAAGAAACTCTAAAGATGTTTTTTGTGAATTTGCAGCAGAGTTTTCCCTTCCCGAGGGCTTCCATCAGAAGTGGATTACATTGTGCCCCTGGTAATCATTGAATAAATATGTTAAAAAGTGCTCGATCATTTTAGCAAGTACCCCCCTGTGGCTTCTGCAGTGCCTTGTTTGAATTGTACAAGATGTTCAACATTTTCTATGCCTTATTGGTTTGACCTTTAAATATTATTTAAAAAGTGAATGTGATATCATCTGCAACCAGCAGATAAAAGCTTATTTGTAAAAGGACAATATTTTGTTGCACGATTGCTAGATTTAAGAATAGCATAACCTTTGAAGGCCTTGTAAAACAGTAATAAAATTAGTGTATTTCTGTAAAATAGCAGTAAAATTGGTGTATTTTCTAATATAAAAAAGTAAAAGGCTATGGTTTATGACCTGAACTTAGAAGTTTTTCCACCTAATCTGATTTATTTTGTTATTTTCTATATCATTAGTCACATGCTGGGCAGTAAAAAGGTATGTTTATAACAAGGTAGCTTAGATGCAGGAATATATAAGAAAAATGTCACACTTCACCTTTAATGTAAATTCTAATAGTATATAACCACACAGCTGTAGGGTGCATGTGAAGGATTTGCAGTTTCTTAGAGGAGTCTGGGTGAGGAGAACCATAAAGTAAAAGTGAAAGATTTCATTAATTAAAACCCAGCTGGGTAACATGATTATATACGAACATAACTTTTGTAATTTCCTATCTATTTGGTGTTTTAATGCATTTTTCAGATTGTTTAATTGTAGAAAAGGAATTTGCAGGCTGTGAATGCTCTTGGGTACTGCTGACCTCTGAGAGGAGGCTGGAGTGCAACTCTTGGGCAAATTCTAGGGCTGGGCAGTGTCTCAGTGTCTTCCTTGCTTTGGCCATGAAAGGTTTATACTTGAGTTGCTGAAATACCCACCCTCAGTGAGAAGCTGTGCATTGTTCTATTGACAGGATCAGAAAACACACTCTGGTATTTTCTGGTCTCTCTCCTTCTGAGCACACTTTAAATTAAAGCTGCAGTGTTGAGCTGTAACAGCATTTGAGATCACACTGTCCACTTGCGCTGTATGTGTATTTTTCAGATGTGGGTCTGCAAGCCCTTCTGTTTGTAAGCCTTGAGCTGTGTTTGGCAAAGGAAGGCTTTGAAAAGCTCAGCTCAGGCAGAGCAGAATGAGCCTGTTGTGTCAGCTGGGACTGCAAATGCATCCCCTCAATGTGGTGTTGCAGTCAGGCTCGACTGCCTGTAATTACTCCATTAGGGAGACCAGTGAGACTGTAAAGAGATCCTGGGAGCAGTATTTCCCTCTCTGACCGTGACCTAGGAGCAGAATGACTAAAGTAATATTGTGTGAAGTGTGGGCTCTTTTAAACCTGATTGCTTCATTATCCTCCATCAACCTCCACTATTTAAAAAAAAAATAAAGTGTAAGCAATAGTAGAAGGCAATATAAAAGGTACCACTCATCGTCAACATTTAAAAAAGTGGTTTATGCCTTGCTGCTTCTTCTATTCTACTGCTTTTCTTCTTTTTTGTTATTCTAGAGATTATTTTAAAATATATAAAACTGAAAGAAATTTATATGTTCTGCCATCAGTTTTCTATTTTTCAATCCATTTTGTTCAGTTAGTTTAAAAGACAGCTGGTAGAAATTCACTGTGTTTAACCTTAGGCTTAATCTTTTCCCCTTGGGTGGGACTTGAAACCCTCTTGTGCTGGAGTCAATAAATGCTTGCTGGGTACTAAATATAATAAAATTAATTTCTGTTTATATGAACATTTTAAACTGAAGAGTAAAGGATGTCGTAGTTAATGACATTGTTGAAATTGTTAAAGTTAAGTCTCAGTTTGTGTCACTACATTCCCTAACATTTTTCTTTATTTTTTAGTGGTTTTTCCCCTCCAAAAAAATTACCAGAATGGCCACTATCGCACAAACCTTCTGTCTGAATACTTTATTTAAAAGCACTTACAGTATGTAGCTTTGTACTCCTCAAAATTAGAAATATTTTAGGAATGTTTCACTTGAATACTGCATTCATTTTCTTATCTTTCCCGGAACTGGTACTGCAGAGAAATTTTTCGCACTGCTGAAAAAATTAACAATGGAAACCCAAATAATTTTGGACAGATAATGAATTATCTCAGGTGACACGGCTTCAATAGCTTTTTGTTGCTTTGGACTTACACAGTTATGTGCTCGTTGCTGAGAACAAGACTTGCTACTGCTACCCATAAAGTGATCTGGGAGGGATTAATGAGTCTCAAAGAGAGTTGCAGGGGGTCTCCATGACCATCCATAATGGAATGAGCTCTCTGGATAAGGCTCTAATGATGGGGAAGTTCTTCCTTCTGTCAGGATTTTGCCACCTGAGTGTGTTCTTATCACTATTGTGGGCTTCAGTAGCCACTCCCTAATGAGAAATATCATGAGGAATGATGTACTTCTGTAAATAAAAGGATTTTTTTTTAGTAGTCCAGCCACTCAAGGGATAGCTCAGCATTCCTGAAGCTTTTCCTTTGGTGTTCCATGAAGAACTTTTCTCTCTGAATCAAAGCTTTTTGTTGTCTCTGGCAACAGAAGACCAAGTGACTTTAAAATAATTAGTACTTCATCGTTTTGCTATTGTTCTTGCCCTAACATTTGCAATGCTGCTATGCCAATCTTAAAAATCAAAATCTCATTAGCTGTTAAACCCAGGGAGATGTGGAACCAGGACACTCTTTATTTGCTCCTGTTTCCAAGAGGGGAACACAACTGCATTTTCTGAAACACTTTATCAGCAATATTTCTTTCTCACAATATAACAGGCAGATGTGTTAACCTTTGCTCTTAACAGGAGCACTATATAATTTATGTGATGGCAGCAAAAATGTCTCAATGGTAAATGCTTGAAATTTGAAGAATTAACTGACTTATTTTTAACTTGTTAGCTTTTTAAAGGAACATGTAAAACATGGAAGCGCACGCTTCTTGGATCATTTACAGTTTTAAAAAAAGTTTAAATGTTTCTTGATTTCAGCAGTAACTACTTGTTTGTTATTTTACCTGGAGCTAAGAAACATTAAAACAATATATTTTATACATTTCACTGCTTTCAGCAGTTACACACATTACAGTGTGTCTTTAACGCTGTCATGAAGAGGCTGGAATTCCAGCATCTTTAAGACATTTAATAATTGCTTTTTATGCATGACTAAAGACACAGATTTATATTTCTGCTCTGGGATTAAACATGCCCACAGATTATGGTGGGACATGTCATCCCTGCCGTTTCATCTTTGACTCTTATGTTGCAATGGAATTAGGACAGAGCTGGAATCTAAACCAGTGATGGGTTCTGGGAAAATGTAGGTTGTCCTTTTTGTTTTCGTTTTGCATCAGATTAAAATGAAGATATTTCCTATCAAAACTAATAGCTTTTTTCGAGGCACTAACTACAGTGATATCAAAAAGGCTTGTTTAAGATCAAAAGTGTCTTGCTGGATTTTGGCTCCCTCAAACCTCTTCTTCCATCACCGAGTGTGTCATCTCCCTTTGGTTTGCTTTCCCAATAGAGCTTGCTATTTATCCATCCCTAAATCTTGGCATTACTAAAAAGCTACAAGTTAAACTACTTCTGTGACAAACTTCATACCCTCTGTTTGGTTACCGGTTCTGAGTGTCATATCTTATGACATTTTGGGAAGCTTATGACAGTTTATTTTTTCCGGAGGAGTTTGTGAAGATCACACTCTGTTCATGCTCTTTCACTTATTAAAGTTTTCCCCTCATCATCTGCTTAAAGCTAATACAAACTAACCTTGAAATTAAACTTTAGCCTCGCTCCCCAGGATTTCAGCAGCAGAAATAATTTGAAAAATGACCCAAGACTTGCAAGGAATGGTCAAAGCAGGATTAATTCATTACTTAATTACGAAAGTCCTTTCACCCCAAAAGGAGACATTATCATTGCTGTCATTCTGGGCCTTGTATGAATTGCTTGGGGGTATTTAGTAACTGTCTTGTAGATGTTAGTGATGCCTATGGATGTGAGATTACCACTGCTTTGTTTGAGGCTGAGGTGGTCAGTGGTTTTGGTGTTGTGAGTGCTGGCAGGAATGAAGATGCTGTTGAAATGTCTGCCAGAACAGCCCCTTAATCCTAGTTTATTGCTGCTAGTTATTGTTTAATTATGCTTTTATTTATGAATGGCATAATAAAGACTTCAGTGGATTTGAGATTACCCAGAGTGTAAGTGGGTGCTGGTCCCTCTCCTCCTCTGTTATCTCCATCCCGTGTAACCTATCTGTGTGTGATTTATGGGTGTCCAATGGAGCATTTGTTTGGTTGTGCTGGCTGTTCCAGTATTGGATCTGTCCTTGGAGAACATTATCTCCAGATGAAGACATGACAGCTATCAATGAGATCAGCTTGTAAAAGCTTATTTAAAAAGGGAATTGGAATTGTGATTATTAATTTATAATATATTTCCCCATTTACCTAAATGCATCTCACAGACTTTAAATTAGATTCTGGGAAACACTGATCAACATTAGACAGGAGCAAATACCCAAGAGCTTTGTCTTCTGAAAAATCACAGTGGACTCATTTATGAACTGTTCAGGTGATTTAAATATTTTGCTCAGTTTTGGGCAGAATATTACATGTGGAGCTGTGCCATATCCTGGCACGTGAGCTGTACCTGAGGCTTTGCAGCAGAGGAGCCTCAGTTAGTCTGTACAGAGGCTGTGAGAGAGCCCTGGGACAAACCTGGTATCCTCAGGCTGCTTGGAGCACCTTTAATTTAAAAAGTGGATGCCTGCCTGGGCATTCAGTAATCACCTAGGAGAGACTGTCGTCTTTCATTACTGCATTAACCTTTAGAACTGACAACAGTTTGCCAATGCACAATAATTGAGCACAGGTCCATGAAAATTAGTTTCTTACCTTGTGATTGTGCATATGGTCAGGCTGTTCACTCATTGGGGTTATTTTGCGAGTGACATTCCTTTCTCACTAAATTTTAGCTTAATTTTTTAATAACAGGTTTAGATTTTTGTCTCCTTAAAATACCTATCCTGGAGCTGGAAGAGGAAGAATGGGAGAAACATTTCTATCTCCTTTGAGACTTGTAGCTTGCAGCTGTTCCAGCACTGCATTTCTGGAATTTGATAGAGTATGAATTTGAGGCAATTCCTATTGTTGTGTTTTGAGGGAAGGAACAAGTGTTTGGGACATTGTGCATTCTGAAATAAAACCTCTAATTTTGTGTTTCACACAATCTGTGCTTCCTTGCCAATGCTTCAGCCCAAACACTCCTTATCTAACAAGCTAGAATTTCTTTTTGTGGTATAATATTCAGAAGTCCCAAATATTTATCATTTAATGAAAATTAGGCGTGTGTAATGTCCATACTAATGGGGTATTTGTGTTACTTCAATAAACTAGATTTTAATTAGAAGTTACACTGAAGGTGTGATTAGAAAGCAGAGCCCTTCCAGGGATCAATTCTCAGTCAAATTCAGATGGTGTAAATGTAACTGCAAAGTTATATATTTGTTAATCAGCATGAACAACTTGCTCTGTGTGAAAGAAGCCTTAGAGAAGTAATTTTGCACCCTGAGCATGTTTCTTGTCTGAAGCACATGTTATTAGAGGCTGTTTTCAAGTTGCATAACAAGCTTTAGAGTTCTGCTCTTGAGGGCAGATCTACCATTTCCAGTTATATATTCTAGCACTTTCTTAATTTCTGATAAAATATATGTGGGATAGGTTGTTTTACTATAATTTCTCTTGCTTTATAACTTGCTAATTGTAAATCACACCATACTTCACTTGTAAAGAAGCTGTGCATACTCTAAATGCTGAAAAGGATGCTGAGAGTAATTTAAGGAACTAATATCTCACCATATCAATTCCAGTCACTTAAGCAGCTAAATAAAGCCCAAATATTATTTTCTTCAGCTGGGAACTATTTCCATTATGTCACTTAAAATCAAGGGATTAGAAAATTGCAGGCTATGAGTTTTTTGGTGGTTTTTTTTTTTTTTTTAAAGCTCCTCTTTGTTTATTGTGATGCTGATAGATGGCCAAGACACTTAAGGGATAATCAGGCAATTTCCAAAGTACTTATCAGGTGAATTAGAGGCAAGTTGAAACTGCAGTGGGATGAATTCATTCCTATTAAACTAAACTGGCTTAAACTAACGAGGTAAAGGGAATATGACTTGTGTCCAGACTGTGGTGAAGATTTTTCCCTCATTCAAGGAGAGAAATTAATGATTTGTCTACATATGCAAATGTCCCGAAATAACTGATTTGGAATATTTTTCTAAATAGTTGTATTGACACATATTTCTTACACAGGCAGTCATGCTCTAGAAAAAAGATGGGATTTTTTTAATGGAAAAATGTTGTTGATCTAAGATGTCTGTGACTTCATGGAGTTTCATTCCAACATAATTCTTCATATTGACTATCAAATGTTGTAAAGCTTGGAGTCTAAGGACTCTCATAGTTTATGTACAGTTTTATAGAGCCTGAGGCAGGAAGGATCCAAAACATCACAGAGCCTGCTGGAGCATGTGTGAAAGTCTTTTACATGTCAGTGTTATCCTTGTAATTTTTTGGTTTCATGTGTAGCTAACACTGGTTTCTTTTTAAAGATGGATCTTCTACAATGGTACTCAGCTTTTGTAAATTTATAGTATGGAAAAATTGTAATGCAGTTACATTTCATTGCTCTAAAAGTCTAAATATGTTTGCCTTCATTCCTCCCCAAATGCCCCATAGCTTAATTTTCCTGATGGAGAAGCAGTGATGAGGTAGAGAAACACAACTGCTCACTTAGTCCTTTTTTTTGATGAGGTACTTGATTACAGATTTGCATAACAAGCAATTTAGTTTGTCATTGTCATCCCTGGCAGTTCTGATGACCATCTTTGTAAATGCAAAATTGTATTTGCCATTTTCCAGTTTCACTGGAACAGTGCAAATTGGTACCGTGTGGAAACATGTCCTTTGACAGAATTCTCTTCAGAATCCCTTAAGATGATGTGATGGTGACCAGTTGAAACTTGTCTGGTTACTTTACCAAGTGTACTTTGCCTGGATCCTTCCTGGAAGAAGGATTTTGTGGAGAAATTTTGATGCATATACAGCAGCTTTTTATATTCTCGATTTTCCTGTTGCTAATTCAACTCCTGTTGCCTCCAGTTAAATGTATTTCTTTCTTAATTCCCTGTACATATCTTTTATGAGCTCTCAATCTCTCATGCTTGTTTCCACAAGAGATTTCTGACAATTGGAAACAGTTTGAGGGACAAATGCAGTTTTCCCAAGCTCGTAAACAGGTTTTTCTGTCTTCAGCTCTGTCAATATGTATCACAGGGCCTATAAATGCAAATATTGTTAACGAAAGTCCAACATCTCCCAGATGCTTTATGCTAAAGCAGTCATACTGCTTCTGATTAATCACTTAATTAGATAGCTGATGCTTCCAATACTTTTGATGAATATTTTGGCTTTTAGATCAATATTGCATTTTCCAATTTCTTCGGGGATCTGGGCTGCTACAAGTGACAGAACATGTGTGCTAGTGCCGAGCCAGTTATTAATCTTTCTTTACAAATTACCATGGTTTTCTTTCAGTTTTGCTTAGGTCTGTGAGGGTTCAGTGAGTATTTGGTATTGTCAGTATCTCTTCAACTCCTCAGTGTTGTTTCATGCTGTAGATTGCAACAGCAACTCAAACTACTGAATTCTTACTGAACTTTTGTCCTATCACTGAGGGCTGTGCCAAAGTAAGTAGTGCCATTGGTCTGGGAAGGGGTGCTCACATCAGGTGCTTGACATGCAGTGCTGATATCTGGCAACAACAAGTATTTACTGATGGACTGGTTGTGTGAAAGATGAAATATGTGATCAATTAAAACTGATTATGAGGAGGTTGCCTCTCCTTGGTGTTGATTTTACTGTGTCTTGGTTTACTAAAAGGCTTATTGGCTGAAAACCTTTTTGTGATGGCATTTCTGGAAACATAACCAAAAGTGATGCTGAAAGAATAACGGTCTAATGTAGAGCTCATGAAAGGGAAGTTGCCAGCTTTCACTGGTGTCTACATTTTTGGTGTGACATACTTGAGGCAGAGAACAGGAAGTATTAAGTTTTAATGTGAAATAAATCTTAAAATAGAAACCCTTGTTTTAATCAGATGTAGTTGGGAATTTTACTACTTTCCCCACATATTTAAAGGTGAATTAAAGGACTTTTTAGTCCTGATGCTAAAGTAAAAGATGCCTCTTTGCTCTTGTCCTGTCACTAGGGTAGGGAATGAATATTTTAATGAAAAAGATAAACGAGGAGCTCAACAAGTTCTCTGTTGTTACAGGGTCTGGCATGGACATGGAGTGCTCCTTAAAGCTGTGTGGCCACTCTCGAGGAGGGTCTCTTGATTTAGGGCACAACTGTGGTTTGTGTCTCCTAGCTGGACAAGGAATGTACCCACAGAAGTCACAAATGGGATAATGAACATTTACAAAGAAATTTTCCATTTTGTCAGAACCTATAGGCAAAAAACTTTAGTGGTTCTTAATTTAAGAATCAATTAAAACATCAGTACCTATAATTACTGGGACCTGTGCATCTTTGCATAGGGTGTTAAATGCAGCCAATACCTTGTCTAGGTTTTACTCTAATTAGTTCTATTTAAATATAAGAATGATATTTTGGTGTTGAGAGCATTTACTGCATTTCTACCTTGAATAACCATGGACTAGTTGGCTGTGGGGACCCAGACAACCCCAGTGGTCGCCTCAGCCCTCGCGATCCAGTGGTTAGAAGAGTCTCAGACAGGAGNGTTCTACTTTGCCTGATATGCAGGCTCGGGCGTGTGACTGGCACTGCGGACAGTGTCGGCACCCAGCCGAGGGGTGCTTCCCTCGGGACTTTAGTGGACTCGTAGAGCGGGGTCACACGGCGTGATCCGTTCTGCAGACACAGGACCTGGTTCGCCCCTGACAGCGGTCTCTGGGTCTGAACCCTTGGAAGCTGCGTTAGCCCCCCCCGCCTGGAAGCTGTCAGCTTCGGGCTGTCTATCAGGCGTGGCTACGAAAACGCGGCAGTTGGCAAAGTGGGAATATTCTGAAAAAAGCAGGTTTTTCTGCTTTGTGATGGTGTGATGGCATGAGTTTTTCTGTAATTACCATCCTACAGGTACTATTCAGGAAGAAGTTTACATCTGGAAAAAATTAATTGTGTTTAATTCAATAAATACCACATTTCAACTGTTACCAGATCCTGGTGCAATACTTTCTTCTGTGCATGAATGCAATAAATAAATAGGATTTGTTGTGGCAAATACTTTTCATCTTTTTTTGTAAAGGAAGCACAACTCATCTTTTGTCTTTAGCACTGAAATAAGGCTAACTTTACTGATGGCTAAATAATCTAACTACTTTTTGTATGGCATTTGTTATCCAGAAATTGCCCATGGTTTAGGGGCTGTGGAAGCTGTTTTGAATGGTGATGCTGTGTGCTGCTACTCTCTCACCCATCACGAATTTCTCCAGAAAAGGGCACTCAATCATCATTATGAAAATCTTTCACTTAATCATAGTGACTTGTGAATTTTAGGAAAAGCGGGATTGCTCATTCTTTAAAAGTCACACTGTTAGGATGGCATTCATCTCAGTTACTTTCAGCTGTCTGAAAGTGGTATCATTAGTTTAAGGTAGTTGCCTGGGCTCCTTCTGTGTTTAAGACAGTAAATCAGACACTTTAGGAAGCAGATTTGGTCAACCTAATGAATTGATCTACAGGACAAAATGTCATCTGGTGTCCATCAGCCTCCACTGAATGCAGAGAGTGCCTTGATAATTGGCTTTGACTGTACCTCTAACCTTGATAAGACCAATGTTTTTAAATGTGTCCTTCTTTTCCAAGTCTGAAATTTCTATGTTAGTAAATTTTATAATTGTCTACCTTCAGTGAAGGAATTTTGGGGTTCTAGTTTAACTGAGATGATCACATGCTTTCCTAAAAAAAGTAATTTCGAACTTGAATGCCACTTTGCCCATCAACCTCATAAAACTTCTAATTTGCACTGTATCAAATAATGACAATAAAAAAATGAACTCAGGTGAAAATATAACTTTTTGTAAATATTGCTGCTCAAGAAATTTATTTTCCATTATTTGCAAAAACTCAGAACTTTGAAGCCATATTGAATTTGTGTACATTTGATTTGTTTAATATGGTTAGTACTCACTTTGCTTCATTATGGCATTACAGGCATGTACACACACTATTTATGGTAGGAAAATGGTCTTGGAGGAATAGGTGGGAGAGCTTGAAAAGAAAAGAAACACTGAGCAAAAGAAAAGGATAACCGGAGTGGAAAGCAGTAGGGATGAAATGAAGCTTTAGAAGTAGATAATATATGTTAACTTATCTAGACATCTCAGTACGAATGGATTTTAGTAATAATCTAGATAAATAAAACCTGGAAGGAATGCTGCAAGTTTGATGGATGAGAAAACATTAGTTGTCTGCACCTATTTTGATCTAATGAGAACAGGGTAAGGAAAAATTCCAAACATTGAAATATTGTAGAGATGTTTCGGCATCATATTAAAATGCAGATTTTTAAGGATATTGAAAACACCTAGATTTCATGGGTAGTTGTGAGCAAGGATGCCTAAATTAGCAAATGTTGTTGCCTGGGGTCTGAAGGCAAAATAAATGTGTTCATGACTTTTATACTTGCTGATCTATGCCCAAATTAGCAAATATTGCATAAAAGTCGTACTTGACTGTCCCATCCAGAAGCAGCTGTATTACTCCAAGTGTGTGCTTCTGTAACTTCATTATTATAGTATTGGATGGTTCTGCATCCTCCTCCCCTTTAAGGACAAATCTATGGCTGATTCCAAATTCAAGAATTTGCTCAATTACAAGTGTCCTGTGTGGCAGAATAATGGCATGATGATGCCTTTCCCACAGATTCTGCCTTTGTTATGGATATTGGCTTTGCATTTGCATTTATTGTGTCTGCCAGCCAGCGGTCTGGTGTACAGCACCAGAAGAAGCCAAAGAGTAGTGATTGGACTTGCAGATGCCAGTTTTAGACTAATCCTTTGGCAGTTTAAGGCTCATTGCAGACTGCGGGTGACTGGGAGCAATGATTCTGCAGCAAACACCAAAACTGGATACTATTAATTTACTAAAACTTTGTAAACTAAATGGAAATGGTAATTGAATAATTCCACTGTCCCAACTGAACCTGCCCAGTCAGTTCCTTTTTGGTTTTGTAGAAGAGCCAGAACAAATTTCCCAGTTCCACTCTGTCAGTCAAAACCCATATTCCTTGTTTTACTTTTACCCTTCTTCATGCACACTCACATTTGCAGGTCCAAAATTACTGCAATAAATGTTCTGCTCTTTGTATACTGGGAGCTTGCATAGGCAGCATTTTCAGCCATGCATGTCTCTGAACTTTCAACTTTAAGCACATCCACTACTGGCAGTTTCATGCAAATGTATATTTAGATCCTGATTGCATTTTAACTGAGGCAGAAGCCAAGGTGGATGTTTTTGTCAGAACAAACAGTAGTATTCTGCTGGGTCTAAAAGGTACAATATAAGCAAAAACAACATTTACACTGATAATCAAAATAACCAAAACAAGGTACCCTGCAAAGTATACTGAGAAAGATATTAAGGAAGAGCAAAAAAGTTTTCTTAACTTGAAATATGTGAGGTCAATCTAATTTTTGTATTTTTACTAAAAATCTTCCCATGGTAATGTTTGTATATAGGTGTGCAATTAGGAGGGAGGATGAGTAGTGGGGGAAAGAATGTGGGAATTTGAGCTCCTTAAAAAATGGTTTTATAATTGGGCCAATGATCACTACCAGAATGTTGGGAATTTACCTGCAGGTCTGATAAAAAGTTTTCTGATTCACATGATAAATTCAGCCAGTTTCTGTGCACCTTATTTGCTTCTCTGAAAAAACAAAAGGTAAGGTTTAACATCCTAGTCATCAGACTGAATAATAATAGTAATAGTAATAATAGTAATAATAATTATTATAATAATTTTTATTGCTGCTGAACATATTGCCAGGGAAGAAGCCTTATTTACAAGACACATGCCCAATAATAAATTCTGGAAAATGTAAATTAATCAGGAAATGGACAGTCTCTAAATTTATGTGAACTTGAAATATCAGTCCTTCTGAAGATATAATTCAGATATAAGGAAGGCATGCTGAAAGGAATTCTGGAACATATGCAATAGCTATTTTAAATCAATTTTTAGGAGACAGATATAACTTTGGGGTTTTTTTCTTACATATGTGTTCAAGTATATATGAATGAAATCTATACAATAGTTTTCTTGCTGCCAGCTATCTTTTCTATAATCTGATAAATAACTGGCCCGCAAGTTATGGCCTCTGTTGCCAATTAACCTTTAATTCTTTGCCAATTTAATCCTTTTGTTTTATGCTGCCTGTTTATGAAATAGCTCAGTAGCTTATTGACTTTCAGGATGACTTCAATTATAAAGAAAAGTCCACTTATTTGTTAAGTATCTAAATATCAAACAATGCAGTTGTTGCCCTGAAAACACTCTATTCTTTTCCTAAGGTTATACTGGGCTATCCCAATTGTAGTGCCTTGTGTGTTTCTGAAAATAATGGTGTTGTTTTGCAGTGTCTGACAAGCATGCACCTCAGAATACAGGGGTACTCTATGCTTGTGATCTAGAATATCTTGGATTGTCTTCCCAATCCATCTTTAAATTTTTTCTTTTGTTTCCAAATAACAATATTATGGTGTGTGTCAAAAGACTGTTCATTTAAAATCAGTGGTAGTTGTGTGCTATAGAACCAACAGGCAGAATATTAATAACTTATTTGAATCTATGTTTTTTCCCATCTTTCTTGTAACATTCCCTCTGCAAGCAACACTTGTGTTTACAAAGGGTTTGCTGCTCTGTGAAACTACCTAAATGATCTCTGTAAAATCTGTATCTCAATCAGAAGGGGAGGTTGTCCTTTGGTAATTTATACAAATGATACACCATCATTTGATTACTCATTTATTTAATATGCTTTTTTGTGATCTGCCAGCACTGATCAGATATTCATGCGGTGGCAACGGTCTTTTAATAATGAATTCATTCTCATGCCCGTGAAGCAGTAATCACAAGGACCTGTCTTTTAATAATTGCTAATTAGTATAAGTACATATTCAGACTTTGCTTTCATCATAATCATTGTGTGACACTTGGCATGGAAGAAAATATCATGTGAAATAAATTGAATTTCTTCATCTTGATTTGACTCAGGACTAGTAAATGCCCAAGCAGATGTTGACATAAATGCAAACCAAAATGTTACTAGCAAATTCTCTGTTTAATATCCAGATAGCTGTCCTCATTTCCTGATTTCTGTACAGTATTATACTTAGGGTACATTTAGCTTTGAAATCTTAGCCATGCAAGAAAACAGGTGAGGGAGAGGAGGAAGATGGAAGGAGAAAGAGTTTGCTCCTATCTGGGAAAGTTATTTTATGTTTCTAGGGGCTGACCTGGCAAGAGACCGGGCAAGTACACGTGTGAAAGAGCTTATTAGGTAGCAATAAATTGAGTTATTCCAGCCTTGAATCAGAGTATAAACACCAGCAATGTTTATAACCTAAGATGTTTTAGAAATATGTAGGAGTCCATTCCATTTCTGGTACATTTGTGTGGAAGTTGAGAATTTTTTGGCTGTATATTTTTCTGAGAGCATTTTTTTAATGTGCATCATAGACACACAATGGTAAATTCATTGCTATTGCAAAATGTGCTTCAGATATCAAACTGTTGTAGAGGTGCAACGATGAGCCAGAAACAGAGTCAAGGTCATAATTTACTGGATCTAATGTTGTTGGATTCTTTTGGCATTTTTAATCCTCAACTGCAAATGCTATGACTCTCTTCTTCATGGCTGTATTGGAGGGCTTCTGGAGGCAACAGCTGAGGTTCTAATACTTTTGTACTTTATAGGAAAAAGTTTATAGGATAAAAGAAAAGCCATAATTCATAGACAACAACTCCTCACTTCTGGTCTTTGCACTGCCAGTAAAAATCTGGAGGGTCTGTCCATGGGATGGCAGTATGACTTGGAGAGTTTATTCTCTTAATTAATACCCTTTGATACCAAGTCATGTGGGCTGACAGATGACTCTGCAGCTGATGGTAGTCATTTGCAGGAGTATTCATTCCACAGCAGACACGGTTTAATTAGCAACCAAGTCTTTAGAGCTGTCATTTTCATTAAGAATTAGCTCTTAGTAAAGTATGCTATGTAGGAAGGAGGTGCTTGGAGCTGTGCTGGTACTCAAATACTTCGGTGAAGGAGATGCCTTCCTTTAATTGTTCCTTTAATTGTCAAGTAAGGATAGCCTGGCTTTTGGGTTTTCTTCATGTTGGGGATTGAAAGTTTTCCTTTTCTGTTCTTTTCTTTTTCCCTTGAGGAATTTTTTCCCTGTGTATGTTGCAGAGAACTGATAGCTGGGTACTTAACAAAAGGGAAAGGACCAAGGAGGCTACACTCTGGCACCTGGGGGTGGGGACACGTCCTGGGGGGCTGGGTGACACACAGCGTTTGGCACGAGGAGGGGACAGACTGCTGTCTGCTGTGGTGGTGAGGAGAACGCAACACTGAACCTCTGCTTTTCTGGCTGTCTTCCTTCTGTGGGAGAAGCCCC
>VXAC01003098.1:0-87195 GCA_013399225.1 Rhipidura dahli
CGGCACCGTCCGCCCCGCCCGGCCCTCCCGGCTCGGCCCGGCTGCCGCGCTCCGGCTCCGCGGCCCCTCCGCGCCCCGCCGAGGGGAACCGCCGAGCCTCGGGACTCCGCCCGGAGGCGCCTTCCCCGGCGGAGAGGCTTCTACTCGTGGGGACTTTCTTCCTCACGGGGATAAGTGGAGCTACAGACCCGAGCGTTGGGGAGAGGTGTGGGTGCTCACGGGCCCTGCACGACCACAGCCGTGCTTCATAGAGTTAACCTGGATAGACTTCTAAGCCGGCTCTTCAGCCACGACGCTGCTTGTTTTTCCTTCCCTCTGGAACACCAATAGCCGTGACTGGGGATGAGGTGGGTGAGGAGTGAGGTAGCTTGCTTGGGAAAGTCGCATACTCGACAGGGAAGAAGAGACTTTTCAGATAACTTCAAGGTTAATTTAAGACTTGCCCACGAAATCTAGACTTTGAATAATACATGAATTGCAACCATTCCACCAGGATATGGTGACCGGGAAGCGGTTTCTTCATGCCCTGGTTCTATCATCCTATTTTCATCTCCAGAACAGGAGCCCTAGGTTTGCTGCTTCCCCCAACACAGAACTTACAAAGTCACTTACAACAGCGACATCCACACGCACACACACACACACACCCCGCCGCACATTCTGGTCTCTGTTAACAGACCTCAGAGATAAGAAACTGAAATTCACTGTCTACATATCTCAAACTCAGTGGTAGAAAATGCTTGCTTTTNTTTGTTTGTTTTTTTTTTTTTTTTTTTTTTTTTTTTTTTTTTTTTTTTTGAAGGTGATCAACCCTTCAGTGCATGGCCGTTCCCCCCTTGCAGAAACGCTTCGGGCTGATGGCAGCCATCAGCTCCTCTCCTGTCACTCAATAAAGCCTTCTTGCTTTGTCCATCGTCAGTGCTGGGATGACTCAGGCTATTGACAGTGCCACCACAGGCTGCTGACTTGGAGGGATGGAAACCAGGGTTTGAGCTCATCCTTTGCCCCCACAAAGGTAGAAAGGGGGAAAGAATCAAACATTCAATTCTTGAGAAGCAGCAACAATCCTCATGTACCGATGCCATCAGTGATGATAGCACAGCAGTGAAGTTTCCCAAAGGCCATTGCTTCACATTTAAACACGAGAAAAGTGAAGACATAAGGGAAATTCAGGGTCTTGAGAAGTGTTTTAGACAGCAAAGATCCATCTCACAGATTTCTCAGAAACAGGTCTGTCAAATATCAGATATATAGTAGCCAAGCCCAGTTACATGTAAGAGACAGAAAGATGGAACCAAGAGGTAGAGGACAACCAAGTCTCACATCCCATGTAACCCTTAAAAATCATTGAGGTGGATGAAAGCAGGGTCTCCCTGCTGCAACAGCAGAACATGTGCTCTCCCTCTGCAACAGCCACTTGTGTGAGGGACATCTAGGTAGTGACCCCTCTTCAGACAGGGCTGCTTTGCTGAAGGTCCACAGGCTTAGCAGTCCAGTGAAATCCTGTAGCCCATCACCTCCATTCCACATCACTCTTTCAAAAGGAATTTATTAATTTCTAATTCCCCACCACATTCTGCTCTTCATGTGTCAGGACTTTGGGTCTGTACCATCACTACTACACCAAGATTAGTGTTCTGAAGGTCTCCATCCCCACGGAAATCCACTGGAAGAGCTAGTTTGTCAGGACAGTGATGGCACTAAGTAAGGTTTCTGTCATTTGAAGTTGTTGTTTTTTTGGTGACATCCCCTGCCGTGGAAGCTGGCTTTGTGTGAAGGAACAGACACACACTGTGATGTTTGCACTGAGGGCACAGCTGCACACATGCATGTGGAAGAGCTTTCAAGAACCCAAGCAGCTCTATAAAGCAGGACAGGCAAGCGATGAGATCAGGGCACCAAACAAACATTTGTGAAAGTGTTGTATTTATCAGAGAGCTGAAAAGCCACAAACAGCCCTAGGGGCTCCACAAGGGGACATATCAGTGACAGAGTGACAGATGGTCCACTTTCTCCTACCAGTTTGCTAATGAGAGCAGGGTGATGGGAATAACAGATAATCGTGATGATACCCAGTTTAAGACACAGTACTTACCCCATCCCTCACCACGTGGAGGATCAATGCTTTGTTACTCAAGGGAGTTTGTCACCACTTGCTTGGTCATCCAGAAGTCAGCAGAGTCTTCCTTCCCTTGGCATGAAGGCTAGAGATGAGCAGCTACCACAGCTCTAGATGACGAAATGTTTTCAAAGTATATGTTGATGCTGCTCACCTTTTCTATCTTGCAAAATACAGCTACCATTTAAATGATATCCGTTCTCCAAATTCCTCCCAGCTTCCTGCCCCGGCACTAGCTCCAAGCAATTTTAGCTCCTTTCTGTGAAAAAGGAGCAATGCAGCCCTGTCACTGTGAACTTCCCTTGTTTTACACCAAACTCATTACCCTGCTGTGCTTCCATACAGTACTATCTAAATGTAGACATTAACATCCCTGATCCGACTGAATCCTGTGTAGTCTATCGCAGGAACACATAGCTGAGCTCTGGGTAGCATTGCCATATGCAGTGTAAGGAACCTTCCATATGGTTTCTGAAAAGTGGTTACAGCACACGTGCACCAGGCACTTTTCAAAGTAAAACAGATCTGTTCATTTTTATTTTCAAAATACCAAAGCAGTAAAATCATGTAATTGAGTAATCACTTGCCAAATTTCCTTTTTTAATCTAATCTATTTTGAGTTACATCAGAGCCAAAATGCAAATTAAACTGGTAAGGTTCCAAGGTTTTTTTCCCTTCCGTTTTAGAAAACACAATTTAAGGTAATCATAAGTAAAGAAATTTTAAAACACCATTTGTTTTGTATGCTGTAAACTTTGGAAAACATGTTTCAGCCTGAAGTAAATTTTCATAGGTAATAGGTTACATAGAAGTCTTATGTAAATTTTGATCTCTTCTTAACAACTCCAATGTTCATTTCATAAAATTTGATTTGAAAATAATGCCATTGTTTTAAAAGAGGCTGGAAGGGTGAGAAACTAAGCAAAAAAAGTATACACTAACAAGGCGCACATTCACTCTTTCAGCTGTAGCTACTGTATTAAAGGAGAGATTCCTGAGATACCTTGTTTTCAGTTTCCATGAATCCATTCTTTTTGAGGGGGGTTGTTGCAGGGCATTAAAAGCCAAACTCGTTCACCAGCCTGGACAAACTGAGGAGCACTTGACCACAGGGTGAGACAGATGCTCACAATCCCACCACAGCCTCTCGAAGTCAGGCATCTCAGAAGATTAACTGGCTGATAGATCAAGAGTCCCTGCTGCTGGAAGCCTTTGCTCTTTGGGTTGCAGATGTTCGGATTAAGTCTCTCCTTACCCACAGGCAGACCTTGTGGAAAGCCCTGCTGCGTCCTTGGTTGCCTTCTACCACAGTGTTATGTTAAAACAAATGGCCCCCTCTCCAGCCTTGTCTATTTTTCACAGGTTTTACTCTCCTCAAAAATACTTCCTCAGCCTGTGGGCTGCTTGTGACACCTCCCAGCTCCTTTTTAAGGTTGCAAAGGTGTAACTGACCATGTTAAATTTAAAATACTTGAAAGCAGCCAAACAGTTTTCTCTTTGCCGGAAGCCCCCTGCCCCTAAGGACACACTTCTGTTGTAAGACAGAGGTAAAGGGCAGGGGCAGTCCATTCCCTTAGCATGCAAAATGCAGCAGAAGACACAAAGAAGAGAGATAAGGAGGACAAGGCCTCTAAAGGGGAACTGGCCTCTCTTCAATGTGCCTTTCCTACCCCATCACCAGCACTCAACAAAGTTTGACGAACCTGGTTTGGTGAGCTACAACCACTGAGAGCTAAATTGTTTTTTGTCTGCTGCTGAAGGCTGAATTTTTCACCAGTTTAACTCCTCGACTCCTCACTCAGACTGAGGTGACAGCCAGTGACAGTTCAAGGGAACACGGACATTATTTTTGACAGCTAACAGCCCAAATTAGCTGCAACGTCAAATGACACCCTCAGGTCTCTGATGGCTATGGAGACTAGAAAGATGGCAGAGAGGGCTAAGGAGAGACAGGAAAAGCGCGAAATCAAAACAGGCCAGGGATAAAGAGAATACACGTACTACATGCAAAGCAGGGGCTGGACTGCGAGTGTTGATCGTGGGAACAGATGGAGAGATAGAGAGAAATGACACCCATTACACTCAAAATCATATGTATGAGAGAGGGGGAGAGGGGAGGGCAGGGACAGCACAGTGGGAGAGAGAATTCGCAAGGCAGGAAATAGATTTGCAGAAAATAATGGTTTAAGGAAAACTGAAATTGGAACTTAGTGTTCACTGGAAAATCACAGCCTGGTTGGATTAGTGCAGTTAGAAAAGGATTCTTTGAAAATTGGCTTAATACTTTCTCTTTTAATTTTTGACATTCACAAGGAGAACCTGCTCTTTGTACACTGCATAGTCAAACAAAGAATTAAAAGGTACAGCCTAACATCAGCATTGGCCAGCCCCTTAAACATTTATTCTATCAGTTAGAGGCAGAACACTGCACAGAATAAACTAAAGCCAAATCAAATAAAGCATTCTTCCCGTTCTGTAGAGGATCAAGATGCAAACAAAAAGATTTTGATACTTCCATGGCTTTCCACTGGCACAGGAACCAGAAATATTCATTTAGATCTGGCTATAAACGTTTGTCTTGTGTGGGAGGTCTTAGTATTGTAATATGTATTAGAAACTTGGTATTTTTCCAATCAAGTCTTTCCACCTCAATTTACATATATTTAATTGTAAATATTCATTTTCCTATCTGAAGCACTTTAAGTAAATATACAATAAACACAGTCTACATGTAAGGGGAGTGAACAGCTGAGGAGACTTGTGATGAGCCCCAGAACTGCTCCAGACTCCACACTGCTGGTCAGGAGCAAGGCAGGATCCTTTCTGACAGCTTGTGGGGGGTCTCATAGACCAAGCTGGTGATCTCATCCTTTTGTCTACTAAACTGACATCCTCCCTCCCAACCAACAAATCATAACTGACGCAAACTGGCATCTGTGCCAGCAGAAAAGGTGACGGCTGGCCAGCTGATGCTCTTTCACACACAGAAGTGGATTTCTTCAGAGCACAACCAACCTCAGGTTGCAGTCTTTTCAATACACTCAGGTTTTGTGAGAACTGAAACACAGAGGCAATGGAACGAGCAGACACAGTAACCCCAACTTTATTTAAAACAGAAACTCTCAGATGAGATGTCATCCTCTGACCGCAGCAGTGCTGCTCACCATGGGCAGCATTGGCAGTGCTGCCTTCAGGGGGACCGTGCTTTGGCTTCTTGCAGCAGTGAGGTGTCAGGGAGCCTGGAACTGCTGAAGCTCTCCCCGAAAATTCCCCAGGTGTGTGGCAGCTCTCTGCAGGCACAAACCCGCACCTCGTACACGCTGGGGCTATGGGGCACTGGAGGAGTGCTTCTGTGCCCTGCTGTCACCTAATGCACACCTGATGTAGGGCACAGCACCAGCTCTGCTGATGGACACAAAAGCCCCAGGGTGTGAGAGAAAGCTTTTTTTTTTTTTTTTTTGGTGACAGCACAGAGGTATAGTTTTACAAGTATAGTTTTCAAGTTGGGATGCATGGATTGAAGAAAATTTTAAGAAGGCTGGAAGCTGTTTTTTCAATATGAAGTTATGAAATCAAATTGATAGAATGGGTAACAGTGTGGATAAGCATGAAAAAAGCAAGGTCTTAACAGCTGTTCTCACAGGAGATGTAAGTTAGAAAGAAGAGAGAGACTTTTACATACTTGAACCACTCCTCAGGCATGATCCAGAGGCAGTTAAGTTTCAACACAGAGTACAGGTTAAATAAGAAGCTTTGTGCATCAGTCATACTTGAAGACTCCCCCCTACTCCAAGCTGTCCTGCACCAATAACTGAATATTACTGCAGTCATAGTGATGTACTGCTACAGTGCTAAGAGACCTGGGTACCTGCTGTACCACTTACCATGAGAAAGTGATACCTAATTGCTACAGTTACATTAATAGCAAAATTTAAATTTATTTTCAAGTAACTGGATCCAATGCCAAACTAAGAAACTAATGTTACCTGTTGACTTAGGGGGCAATGTGGGCAAGGTGTAAAAGACACCACCTTATGTTTCATGCTGACACTAATGAACCACAGCTTGTTGTATAAAGTGAAAATAAGGTAAATGGTATCATAATACTGACCAAGTCAAGGCAGAACTGCAGGAAGTAAGACAGTACTTCTGGAGAACAAAACGAATGCAGTGCCTCTTCTGAAAGTCACGTAGAGGTTTTTTTGCATAGATTAAAACTTTTATCACGACGGATCATAAACTGCAAAGTAGTACTTGCGTCTATCAGAAAATTCTATTTTGTGTGAATTTGAAGTCTTATATATGAGGACAGATAGAACTCTTTTACTACATTATTGGATACTTATCAAAAACAAGATGCTTTTTTCTTGAGAAGATGAAAAGTACAGAGATAAGCAGGGAAATAAAGACTGAAGTTTTAACCAATAATATTTTTGTGTGGTTATCAGAGGAATGTAATAATTAATCTTTTAATCATTCTGAAGATTGTGTGAAATCATAATATCTCATCTTTTCCAGCCTCAACCTGCCATTCTTGATCTGAATTACAAACAATAAGAAAAGAGATGATTTAATGAGCAACTTTGTCATGTTGCCATTTTGCCTTAGTCAAAGGCAAATGTCTAGTTTTTGCCTCGAAACTAAAATGGAACAGACTTATGTTTCAACTACGCTCACAACTGAGACAAACATAAATGGATGAGTTAGGGCTATTTTAAAGCTAGAACCAGTGTCTTCACATTTTCACAGAGACATAATCAAATACACACTGTTAAGAAGCAAATACTGATTAAATAGAAAATAAAATCCATTTTGTGAAGAAACACAGATGTATGAAGTCTAAACTAAGCTAAATCCAAAAAGAAAAATTTCACTCACAATGGCAATAGGTATGTTCTTATTATGAAAGAAAAAAAAAGCATGATTTAATCATACTCTATAAATAGGCACTTCAATAAAGTATATATTTACACTGGCTTTCTGAATGCTAGGGCATCACAAAGTAGAATGGCTTTATTACAATGGATGGAAGATGGCAACTACTTAGAACCCAGTGCCAACATGGATTATAACAAATCCAGTGAGTATTTTGTTTTTCAATTATTCATAGAAAATTTAATCCTGATTAAGTATCCTTGGGCAGGAATTCATGGGTAGTTGATGACTGAAACCAACATTTATTTGAAATGCTTCTGTTAATTTAATCTGTGTATATGGCTTAATTATGATTGAATCCTCAATGTAACAGAAATGAATTATATCAGGATTAAAATTCTAGTACCACATCACCCATTCCATTTTCTTTGCGTTTTTGTTTTTTTCTCCTTTAAAAGATGCAAGGCTGCTGTTTTAATTACCTTTATGTTGGTATGTATTCTAAGCCTCAAAAACTGTTTAGACCTTGATTACTGGATGAAATTTTTGGTTACATTACTTTTTTTTAAAAAAGGCAGATATAAACCCTATTTACATTCCCATTAGAATTTTAACCAGTATGAATATTAGATGCAAAAAAGGCTTTTCTTTTACACCCATGATAAAAGAAAGTTTCTTGCAGTCAGTTGTGAACATTTTACATATGTTTTCTAGACGATTCTTCCTCCTTTCTTTCCCCATTTTTTATACTGATACATAAAATGCATTTTCTCTAAAGCATGAAAATAAAAAAAGCCCTTGTACTCATCATTATGCATCACACCAATTTCACAACTGGCCTATTTTAAACTTGCTTGAGCATGTAGATGTTTTAAGAACTGCATTTTTTAAGACCTTCAAACCTAGTAATGACACGAAGTAAGGGCATTTTTGGTGTCCATGAATGGGAGAGAAAAGATTAATTATACTCTTCTGTGATACAGCTCAGCATCACTTGTTAAACAATACCTATAAAACTATTAAAATTATGGATTTTTATACTCCACAATACTTTTAACACGTGAATCTAGGAATCCTGTCAGACCAAAGGTCTGTGAAGTGCTCTGATATCATCACTCAGTTTCCCAGTGAAACCAATGGATCATACACTTGTGACAAAAATACCTGTATATTCAAGTCATTATTGCACATTTATTACATAATGTATTCTTCCTAAACATCTCAGAAGTGATGTCGATTTTTATGTCCAGAGGATACTGTTAGTGGCAATGTCACTGATGACAGTGAAGATACTTCCCAATATAGACTATGAGATAGAAAAAGTCTGTAGAGGATAACCATGGAGATGCACTGACAGAGGGTAACACCTATGGTAATAATCTAGAGACAAGAAAAGAGAGAAAAAGAAACAGTAAGTGAAAAAAAACCTCTCACCAAAAAAGCCACAATAAATTTCTATTAGCACGAGTGCTTGAGGTTTAACTTTAAACCTTCTAATACTGTTGCAGTTACAAAAGACTTGAACATGCATCTTAAATCCAGGAATCAGACTCTCACACCTGGGTGTTTTTACATCAGTAGATAGCCCTGGGCAAGTCACATAACCCTTCTGGCAGTCTCTGTTCTGGGGAATTTCAGACTTGCAATTCACCACCCATGCAGTTTCACAAGCAGAGGTGATGTTTAGATATTCTATTCTTACAACAAACAGAGTGGCGGGGAGGGGGGTGTGGAAGAAAGCTTAGAAACACTTTGGATCAGAACAGTCATGGAGTTGATTTATCAATCTCATTTAGCCAGACCGCTTTCAGTTCAAGCCTCTTAATCTGTAAAAGGCTGTATTTATCAAATGCCTAAAGGTGTAACTATTGCTTCTGAGAAAGCACAACTCTTCAGTTCATGTACAGACAGTCTTTTAAAATACATGTTTTTCTTAAATAAATATGGTATTATTGAGCATGCATTTCTTTAGTGTATTGAAGTGTATTTGAAGAAGCAGACACAGCTGAATTATCATAGTGTAGGAACTGCAGCTGCACATAATGGCTAAACTCACTCAAATGCAAGAGTAGAGCAATTGTAGTCTTCCTTCAGTAAGCTCAAAATAGTGCAAAAACACTACTTTACTGATCCCACCTCTAGAGGCTGTCCTCCTGCCCTAAGGATGTTTTCATCAAGTAAAACAAAATGTCTCCTCATTAGTAACGCTAGAGAAATCAATTTTTTTCTGCCCAGATTTCCTTTTTTTCTTTTTCTGTAAATCAAACACAGTATTTAATTGATTGTATATACATTTAACAAGACCTTTTTCTTTCCCTTACATATCCCCTACACAAATAAAAGCTCAATTTATGAATATATTTGCATACAAACGCACAGGCAGTTATAAGCATAAAGAGAAGGAGCAAACCCCAAGCTGGAGTGAGGTAGTCAGTCACCTGAGAACAGTGGTGCACTCCACCTGGACATGGCAGGCCTCATGCATGGAGCTCCCCAGTTGCCAGTATGTTTGAGCAACTGAGAAACTCAGTGAGTACACCTTTAACTCTTTGGAGCTGACAAACCAAACAACATATTTGGACAGACTTCTTCATCTAAAGAATACAGTTCAGCTACAGGTTCCCTGACCTATTTAGCCACATAAAGCTTTTAAAGGACGAAGACTAAAAAGCAATCAACAAAAAAAATCCACTGATTTATCTTTCTACTCCCTTTGTTAAAAGAATCCCCAAGGTGTTTTTAATTAAAAGCAAACAAGCAAACAATACAACAAAACACCCCCTCCACATTTTCCTTTGACTTAACAATCTCTCCTTCTCCCTCCCTTAACCTAGAAATGATTACCCTTAGATGATTTGAGCCCTGTATGCCTTTGTAAAATATGACTCACATTAGCATCAATGAGAGCCGTGTGACTAAGAATTTTCAAGTTGCTTTGGGGTCATAAGATTAACAGCCTAAGAGCATGAGTTTGCTAACAAACATTAAACATGAAGAACAACTACTATTCAAATTTCATCTCTTTTATCTTGCCTGTACATACCTTTTCTCTTTGATATTCTCTGAACATTACAGCAATGGTTGCAAGACATGGGTGGCACAAAAACCAGAGAATGCAGGCCTAAAAAAGATGATGAGTATAAGTTGTAAAATGACTACATGCCAGCTTAGAAGAAAGAGATGACAGTTAAAGGAACTACATTTACATTTCTGTCTATTTTATGAACACATTGTTTAATTTTCAATTAACATAACGAAAACCACACAATGAAAGATGGGATTTCTGTTTTAAAAATCTCTATACTCCTTGTCAAATTAAAATGACTACTCAGAGTATGATGACAGGGTGCAATGCAATCAAATCAGACACTTAAACATTAACTTTCTTATGGAGGAAAAGAGTTTAGTGCTTCAGTCAACTGCATGCCACAATTTTATCTACAGAAGAAGGGATCAGTTGGCTTGCTGTAACCCATACTTTGGCAAAGGTGATATAGAACTCCCTTTTCAGCGTGCTCCTCTCCACTGTGATAATCTGGTACAGCCCAGCAGCCAGCGACAGAGCGAGGCAGACTCGGAGGCCAATGAGCAGCCCACTCGCCAGGCCATGGTGTGAATGGTAGCTGTGGTGATTTGTGTCTTCAAACTGCTCCCAAATTAACAAAAAGCTCTGAAAAAGAACAGCAGCAAAGTACACTTAAAATAAACCAGGCTACACTAAATCTCAACCTTCCCATCACAGATTAAGTTATCTGGTAATGCTCCACTCTGTTTGTCAGCCACTGCCACGCTGAGCAAAAAACCCAACAAACCCCAGTCTGAAATGCTTTTTGGTGTGACCTGTGACTCCAATTGCAACTGCTATGAATACACTCTCACTTCTTGGATTCTGTAACTTTTAGAAAGCTTGAAAAGTTAAAGTTTCCTCTCATTTGGATAGAGGGAATGTAGCACCTTAGAACAAAAATCTAAAATAATCACCTGAACACTCATCCTACTCTGCAGGAAGACCACTGAAATGATTTCACAGAGCTACAGGGAGGTGTCTCCTTTCACTTGTGATCCACAACCTGTAAAGCTTGTTTCAAAGGCAGGCGACTACGCCTTTTCTTTCAAAATCCTAACAGGATTCACTTTTCTTTTCAAAGATGGGGAAGTAAGAGGGTGGTGCTGCTGCCCCTTTTATACAATAGCCTTAAGGCTCAAGCATTCACCCAGGTTGAACTTGGATCTCCCACAATTCCCTTCTTTGCCTAAAGGATATCCAATTCACATCTCCCACCTCCTTGGAGAGTGCTGCAACTGCCAGGCTATAGGGTGTTCTTGGGTGGGCCACTCTCCTTCTATTGAAGCTGTGCCATTGTGGAGAAAAGAATTCAACATCAGCTAGGTCAGAAACTGTGAGCGAGCCTGACTCTGCAAGCACCTGGCTCAGAAACCTCCTAGGGTCTAGGAAAGGGAGTGTCACAGGTTCCAAATGCCATTCCAACATCTGGCCAAACACTCCAGCCAACAGCTAACTCCCTATAAGATAGGATGCCTCTCCAGTGTTCTATCTGTCTGCTGCAGAATCCAATTTTGTAGGAACACTGTGAGGAACAATACTGATATTCTCCAGGGAAAAACAGACTAACAAGTGCCTAGTTTCTGAACCTTAGTTGTGAAGAAGGCAGGCGCCAACCAGTTGCATAAAAGAATGCGTCTTGCTGAAGAACACCTTTTCAAGACTTTGGGAATGCTAACATTATAAATTAGAATACACATAAAGTTTAGACTCTCAGAGCATCATGTAGCAGCTGAATGGCATTTTAGAACTTGAATATACACTGGAATCCAGTCCACCTACTGCACGTATCTAACTTGCACTGAGGCTTCAGGGGTGTAATAAAGCAGGTTTTCTGAAGAAAGGTAGGCAAATTTGATTTATGAGTGAAGTAGCTCTGAAGGCTTTCAGAAGCAGACATTGTACGGCTCAATTTAGAAATAGCAATTAGTCAGATTCCTTTCTAAACACATTCAAAGGCTTTCTCACTACATAAAGACAAAAAGGTTACTAATATTAACTTATTAAAAATATGTAATCCACCTGTGCCTTCCAAAGGTGGGTGTCCTTGAGTCTCATCAGTCGAGTATTAGAATAATTTTTGCTTAGAGTATCCTCAGAGAACACTCTTGTGCTTTCCCCCTCCCTCACCTAGGGGGGACACAGCCCTGTCATTTTACAGCTTCTGTCACTTCAGTCACTCCTGAACTACCTGGATGGAAAATGGAAAGATGGGAGAGGGACAGATGTAAAGTATGTGCATCTTCAACATCACAGATTACTAGCAATCTGACCAACAGGCTTTCAATGCTCTCACCATAATGCTTAGACTAATTTCAAGCAAACATCTTCAAATGATCAAATCACTTGACTGAGAATTCTGTCAAGGACTAAGACTAAACTGCTCCTGAATCCCTGAGATACAGCACAGTGTTTGGTAACATTGCGTCTACAGCACTAATTTTGGCATGAAATTGATGAATTCCTATCACAGAAGTTATTTCAGTCCAGTTAGAACATGCTCAGACAACAAACAAGGGTTCTACCAGTTACAGAATCACTGCAGTCTTGTGAGCATTTTCCCTTTTGATATTTACATTTGGGAACAGCAAAAGTATTTCACTTACCTGGACTGCACATACTCTGCTTGAGAAAATAAAAGACCCCTGAACCTATGTATAGAATCTTCCTGACTCAAGGAAGCTTCTGGGGTGAAGCCATATAGGCTGATGGAGACAGAAGTGTGATACTGCTCTAAGAGGAAAATATCCCTGGGATCTACCTTACCTTAAAAACCAGAGCTCATGAAGGCCTAAATTTTCCTTAGTCTACACCAAGAAGTAACAGCAAAGAAGGAAGCCACTTTCATGAGAAGATGACAAAGAGCTGGAGTAAAGGAATCATGAGAACAAAGCCCAAATCCTCACAGGATAATAGTGTCTGACAGCAGAGTGTGTTCTGGACTAGCCCTTTAAAGAGTGTAAACAACACAACATCAGTTGATCAAAGGCTGAGTGTGGTGACAGGAATGTGAGATCACAGAAGTTCAGCTTCCTTCAGGTTCATTAGATTATTCCAAAATAAGCAGAAGGCAGTGGTGTTAGAGGCAGAGATAGGACTGTCAGTGCAACAGTGTAAATGCAGACAAGGTGAAGGCATCATTGCCCTTACTGTGAGCTGGGGCTGTTCCTCACTCACCTGGGAAAAGCAGGGTCCAATAAAAGAGCAATCTGTGCTATCGAGTGTTTCTAGATAAAAATGGATTAGGCAACCTGTTCTCAATGAAGAGCTTTCATAGACAAGCATGATGTTGAAATTAAAATCTCTTCAATTGTGAAATATAAAAAAAAAAAAATTAAATTTGGTTGAGAAATCAAGGTCAAGGAACTCTGAAGTCCCTTACCTTGACCACAGAAAGGCAAATACCAGCTCACTTAGCTGCAATGTCAGGAACAAACTGAAAAACACCAGACCTCAACCTGCTGAAGTAGACATCAGAGACATCTTTTGTTGGCAGTGAGCAGAACTCTGTTTGAGCTCTGAGAAGAAATCGGGGTGGGGGGACAACTCTAATTGTTATCCAGAAGAACAACTGTGCTTAGTTTGTAGACAAAAGAACTGGATGAGAGAGGTAGCTAAAGAGGTGACTCACACCAGCTGTGTTCAACTGCTTCTTCATAAGGTGAAACAGAATGACCATCTCCTTGTTTACACAGCACACTGCTCAAAATGCCTGACTGACTTCACCTGAACATAAACCTGACCTATCCTGGCTCATAGTGGACACCAACCACTGTCCAGTAGTGCCTCTCCTCTTCAAATACTAGAGGAATGATGGCCATGGATATCATCCTGATGTTCCAGATTTACAAGCTGAACCTCCACATCCATATGAAGAAGAACCAGACACTCTCCCTTTATGTCATGAGGAAACAATTATGGTAGAACCCCTCCTTCCCTTCACTATGCCTACACTGAATTTATGACAAGCAAAGATAACATATCAATCTCCAGCAAAGACAGGTTCTCATGGGACAGATCACCCCCGAGAGGCAAGGGGAAAGGGGAAGCACAAGGGAAATTAGAAGTAGCAGCAAGGCAAACTAGCTGTTTCTAACCATATCTAGTTGTCAGGTATCTGATGTCACACAATGCCAGTACAACCAAAAAGGGTTGAGATCTAAGGTCAGAGGTAGAGCTGAATCTGAGCACACCTAACCTGTGTAGGGTGACATCTAACACAGTAAGATTCTATGACATTTTGATCAGATTCAGTCCAACCAGATATCTTTCCAGAATCACTTCCTCCAGTCTGGTCAGCCCTGAAAGCTGAAACTGTTCAGCTCTATGTGATGGGAAGGGCCTGCCATCAATAAATTTCTGCACAAGGTTTGTGCCTCAGCAGCAGAAAGTGGAATTTTTAATAAATGTACAGCAGCGTGGGAATATTTTGTTCTGTGGCTGAAATAAAGAACAAGTTAAGGCAAAGGGAGATGTTAAATGGCAGACTTGTCCCTCCTTTGAGATGTTACCTCTCTGCAGCTGCAAAGACCACAAGACATTGGCAGACTAGAAGGATATGTCCACCCTACACTGAAGGTAACCCATCAACATAGCCCAGGAAATTGCTAGTGCTTCTGAAAAAAACAAAAAGAAAAAAATCCATAGCATCAGTACAAAGAAGAGAAAAACCCCTGAAAATTTGCTGAGTAATCTGAACTAGTAGTAGGCAAACAGGCTCAGACAGTTTGCCAGTCAAAACTGCATTTAAGTTGAAGAATAACATGTTTTCTCAGGCTGTCCACTTTCTTTACTTCCCTGAAGATGAGATGAAGACAGGTACAGGAGAATGTCAATAAAACTAACACAGTGCAATTTCTATCTGCTGCATTAGGGCAATGCACATGGTTTCCAGCAGCCTCCTCAGCAAGTCCTTAGAACATCTCTGATTACCTACATAAAGTCTGTCCAATCCCTGGCACAGGAGGAAGCTGGCTTTCCCGTAAGAATCTCTGGGAAAGTTCAGAACAGGAAGAAGGTTATTCTAGGTTTTTAGTCATTTAAAGTGCCCATTGATTGTTTGAGCAGGTCAAACACCCATGTCAATCCAGACAGACCAGTGAACAACTGACTAATCCACAGATGAACTCCTGAACTCACCACCTTCAATAGAGGTGACACACTCTAAATCCTGTTTCCCTGAGCTCAACAGCTGCACTCTGTACTCAGGAGAACAAATCTGTCAGAAGGTGCATTTCATATGTACTGAAACATGAGATGGAAAATATCCTCTCCAGAAGGGCAGTGATACTCCTGGTGTGAGGGAACTTTTGCTGGTTACAGCAGACACTGATATGGGGGGTGCAGAACCACCCAGGCAATGATACATTCCTATATCCATTTTCTGTCCCTACAAGACTCCTGCTGAGCCTGACATTCCCAATGGTACCAGGAGGAGATGTGGTAGAGCTATGCCTTACTGGTGACAAGTAAGATGGACAACTCTGGATGGACTCAATGCTCCAGTGCTGCTCCCAGAGCCAAAAGATGTGTAATGGACCAGTCTCGGGGGAAGCAGCAGATATGTATGATGCCTGCCCCACTTTTACCATAAGTAACAACCAAAATAAAACCAAGCTGATTATACAGAGTGCCTTTCCTATGTATAGTAAAAGGAAACAACAACAAAAAAATTTCCAGTCTCAAGTGGCAGAGTACTAACACACCCATACATACACACAAGCACAGAGGCATGAATGAAATTAAATACTTTAGAAGTCTTCTTTACTACCAGCATGTAAAACTGCTGGTGCTAGATAGATTCATTCCACCTTACTTTGACACCCATCTTTAAATTTCAACAGTCCCATTGACCTTAATAACCTTTGGTTTATATTCTTAATTAGCAAGAAATGTGAGCTCCCAGCTACTCTTAATGTTCTACAAGTCCACTTACTTAGTTTAGAAGCAGCACTAATTACAGATACTACCCAAATGGCACAAAAATCTTCAGTATAATCTCTTCCTCATTACTGTCTCCAGTTTCTCCCCGCTCTTCTCCTTCTCAATGGTTTTCAGATTCTCCTGTCTTTATGATGTGATTTAAAAAAATTTGTTTACAAAAGGCACCACCAGGGTTGTATGATTTCCATTACAATTTACTTTTAAGTTACTGGTTTGCTTACCTTTCTAATTTATACTAATGGAAAATATTTGAATGTGTCAGACTATTTATATATTTGCAAGACCAATCCTGCACATGAACCTTTCAAGAATTCCCTTATATTGATTGAAAGGACCATTAGACATTCTATTTGAGTGCTTCCAAAAGGAGGGCACTGATGATTTCCTTTTCTTCATGACAAAGAATTTGTCACAGCAGCTTTTCTTGTCTTTCCTCCCATGATGCTGGCTGTCAACCTGCATAATGTAGTTCACAATGCCTCAGTTGTCCTGATAACAACTATTTATGGGACCGCATTACAAATCAGATCAATAAAATAACTAAAAATTTTTTTTTTACTTTTTTTTTTTCAGTCTAGATTATTCCACTAATCTCGTTCACAGTATAATGCTACAAACAATTGGCACAACCAGGAGTTTGGAAAACTGTGGGAACTTCTTAAGTGGTTTTACTGCTAGACAAAAACATACTGCGGAGCTACACCTTAAATTGTTAAAGTAAAGAGAAGGTGGTGTTACCTATTAGACATACTGGATGCACATTATGCTGTGGGCTTTTTTCCAGTCTTGATACTCCCTCCCTCATAAAACTAAAATATTGAAATTATTTGGTTCACAGTTCTGTCATACTTAATAGCAGCTGTACACTTCAGTGTAAGAATGAATATGAAATACAAACCTGTGTAACAACAACTACTACAGCAATGCCAGTAGATGTTGGACTGGAATCCCACTGAAGAGGTCTGCCATGAGATTTTTTCATTCTGCCTATTGTCCAACCCATACACAGACTCAGTAATAAATACAGCATTTGTATCTGTGAGACTATGTCACACACTGTTGAAAACAAAAGAAAAAATTAATACAAGTACAGCAAAAAAAAAAAGTTTTGGGTTTTTTTCCTACAGCAAAATGTTCTCTATACCAACAAATGAAGAATGGATGCTTTTGCCTCTGTATCACATTTTAATTTTGATGAGTTAGATCAGCTGAGGTTGCTTTGCCACAAAATGTGGCTATTTTGAGGAGTGTTCGGTGACCAGACAGATCACTATCAGCTTTCCCCCAGTTATACTGCAGTTCTGCAAGAACACAGGCACAGTGCCACATCTTTCTAAATCCCACTCTTGTGTCAGAGTAGTCTGGGCTCAGGAGTGCATCTCCATAAACAGACTTACAAATGCTAAAGAACTAAAATCATGTGGATGTTAATCATGGTGCTAATATGAAACATGATGAAATGAACACCTTTCTTTGCTCTGAAGAACTTTTGTTGAAAAATCAGATAGTTACATTGTACTTTAAATTAATTGCACTTTGTCTTAAGGATGTAGTAGCTTCCAGAAGAAAGCACAAATATTTAGGACAAATTCCAGTCTGGGATACTTAAAGGGGAAAATATAATGAATAACCGTAACACAAACTTCATTTAGATCAACAACTTGTCTGTATTTCATTTCATTAAATGCAAAGTACCTTTGCCTCATTTTGTTATGTCCATTTTTACCTCTGTTAGGGAGCAATTAACACGTACTCCATAAAGTTACACTCTTAATCAGTGTCTCAAACTTGTGTTTGAAGCTGCATCAGAATAAAAAAAACTTTAAGCTAGAATATATTAAAGTCTTTATTTGCAGCCTTGCTGCAGCACTACTGACAGTAGAAAAACCTGACAATTTCTTTCTGGGTGATTGTTAGCTTTAGACTGGTAAGTTTTTGACTTAATGAACAATTTTAAAGTAGGTGTTGGGATCTGACTCATTGTACTGGTGTAGCAGAGACATTAAAAAAAAACTGATTCTCACACTATATAAATTGTAGATTTGGTTCAGAAACTAGAGATTGGACACAGCAATGCCTTCTCTTTTGCTTCATTAATATTTTAGTTCAATTCAAATTTTTTATTTGTAATTTTCACTTACACTATCAGGTACAAAAATAATATTTCTGCCACAAAAAGGTAAAGCTCTACTTTTATACAACTGGACAGTATTAGAAAAGATAAATGCCACATCTACTAAAAATACTGGCCCAGAAAATGTTGCCATTATACAGAAATTAATACGGATACAAGAGAAGTGTGTCAAAAGATCATCTACTGTATTTCCCTGACACTCAGCAATACTAGCACAACAGGGATATAAAAGAGACTTCAAAATGTAATTCCTAGGATATGCTTGGTATTCTCAGAGTTTATATGCCTAAATGCTTCTTAATGTATTAAGACACCTTTGCTGTTTAAGATCTGTCAAGAGCTTTTAGTAAATACAAACTTGATCATTCTTCAATAAAATGAACCAGCACTGATTTTGGGAAAAAAAAAGATCATGGAAGTATTTTCCAATGCTACCTATGGAGAGACAGTACTCACCAGAAAAAGAATTGCTACATGAACCAAAGGCATGCCAAAGGATCGTCACAAATCCAAACTAGAAAAATGACTGAATAAATCTGTGTGTCCTAGGGAGCATTTATTTTCTGTCACTCCTTAAGATAACCTGCCCTATAAAGTATAGCCAGACATCATCTCTCAATCACCTCTTGGATATAGAAACTGCTCTGCTTCATTGTGGTAACAATTCAAGTGGATTCCCAGATAAATTCATGTAAGACAAAAATCTACAGCCAGCTTTAATCTCTGACATCCCATACACCTTGCTAGAAAGGAACAAGGGTGAGAAAAATTTTAAAGATTACAATAATCCCAAAACATTCAGGGTCAGTGTAAAGTCACGTTATTGAGCTGATAGCACAACTGTCTGATTTCATCACAATTCATCTTTTTTGACTATTTAACACACATAAGAATAGTCTTTGACTTTTCACATTTCATTCTTACCAAAAGTTAGAACAACAGCACTTGCAATGTTTCTGAGTGCCAACGTTATTTGTGTGATTTATGGAATTAGCATAGGTGGTTGATTAGACTGAGGATCAGGTCTTTATATGTGGCAAAGACTAAATCATATCAGGAAAAGAATAATTGCTTGAGATAGTACCTGAACAGGTTTTTAGAAAGATATTCTGGCCACACTGCAATTAATAGAAATTTCAATATTTGATTTTAACTCAGATTTCTGTTGCCACATAGGAAAAATGGTATCACTTTCCACCTTCAGACTATACTACTTGCCATCAGCCATTCTTCTGAATGGAACTTTCCACATTTCTATTACTTCTGCTCTTTTACTGTTTTGGAAACCACAAACTTCAGAGACAGTAAGAAAGAAAAACTTTCTTAGCTGAATTGATTCAAAAATTATATTAATTATAACCTTTGCTTTATCTAAATAAAAGTGGGCTTTTGACTACAACACGTACACAAAAAAAAATCTTACATGCAGCTATTCTCTCTGAAGTTCTGGCTGGATAGTTAACACTGGGGAGGAGTTAATGACTTCCTCTATATTTTCCATTTAATTTCATTTCATGAGATGAGAAGGAACATTTAATAATACAGTTGCTGGAGAGGCTGCAAGCTGAGCTGAGCTGCCAGCTCAAACGGTTAAAACAAGGAAGAGGCAATTATTGTGGTGCCAGGTGCCATCAAGAGGCTGATAATTCCAACTGCAGCCTTCTAAGTGAACTCTACAAAGGGAAATACTTCCCTATATAGGTTGTTACTCTACACTATCAAAGTACTACTTTCTTGGGGTGCTTCACACCAGTCAAAAGGAAATTCATTTGCTTGGAAAGAACCCCCAATTTTTCAAATGTGAACTGCAGAAAAAGATCCCCAAACTACCCAACAACAATGCTTTACCCTGAAGAATGGAACAAGATTAAGTCAGTGCATTTTGGAAAGGGATGCAATAAGAATTTAGTTCCAGTGAGAACTCAAAATATCTACACAGAGTGGAGAAAAGTGTTTTGTTAGCATCAAACCTTCACATAAGCATTTTTTGTATCATGGTAATCATAAAATTAGTTCTGTAAAATATTTTTTCATTTAAACATCATTAAATTTGTTACCGAAATGACAAACTCTATAAAATATGATTAAAAAGCTAAAAGCTTTTTAATTTCCTAAAAAACTTGGCTTTCTAGATCTAACTCCACAAAACTCTTCAATGTATTGAAAGATTTACTCAGGTGATAGGCATGTCTAAGTGTTTGTAGCAAGGAATCTTAAGACAAAAAAATCCTGTGAAAAATCCTAAACAGTATCACAGTTGTATAACTTCAATACAGTTACTGTAAACACCAAAACCCTTTTTTTTCCTGAGGAGCAATGTTTAGTATTTTATACTAAAATTCCAGTTATGTGATCCAAGATCATAGTACAGTTCAGCAACAGCATTTGCTAATGTATTATACATTACAGAGTCAGGGGTAGGAATATGTAAAAAACAGTACACAAGCATACTCACATTCTGCCAGACTTCCCATAAAAGGAGCACCTATTCCATCTCTGGAATAACTGAGAAAAGAACAAAAAGATTGTATTTTTAAGGAGGTGTGTCTTAAATGGGTGTTCTCTCTGAGAAGTACATTTAGGCAATGATGCAGTTCAAAGGTCAGTCCTACGTTTTGCCACAATCCAGCCCAGACAAAATCATGGACTGATCTTTACAACACATTGTTCTTCAACTCTAAAGGCTGATAGCACAAAAGGAGCAAAGGTACCTTGAGAAATGCAGGTAGTTGGCAAAAGCTGAACCAGCCTGCAACAGTAATGCAATTGTCAACACCTTTAATACACCATGCATAGGTCCACGCTTCCTAATTGTTTGCCATAGGGATTGTGCATATATGCAAGCACTTATGAAGTATGCTAGGACAAGCAGGAAAAAGAATTCATGTAATCCTGTGGAAAAAAAAAAAGAAATACAGCTTGGTTTTTATGAAGAAACATTGCTACTAGCAGCAAATAACTAAAACAAAACAGTGGGGTCTTTTAATATAATCATTGGGAAATACCTAGCAACTGTTACCCCAAAATGGTAGTACAGACAAAATATCTAAATTCTAGTAAATTTTGTCTAAGAAAATCGGTGGATTTTATCAGATAACCAATTATTATTTGACCTGACAAAATATTTTTTTATTCAACAAAACCTTTTCTGAGCAGAGAGGTTTGCAGCAATTACCAAACTAGTGTAAAGTGGCACACAGTTTCTTGATATACACAAAAAAAATTGTAGCCTATTTGATCAGTCTGAAATATATTTATTAAAGGACTAATTTTAGTTCCTTTTGTTTGTTTGTTTCATTTTGTAAAGGTACAATATGAGGTGAGAGAAACCCAGAACAGACTTCTATTTAATCTTTTAAACCACTGGGTGTCACTCTTCCTCTGCATAAAGCAGCTCAAGAAGCACAGTTTATCAAGTCCAATAATAGCTATAGATAAAGAAAAGTGGCACAGAAAACGGTAATTAGTTCTTAGCATGTGGTTTTTTGCAGTTGTCTTAAAAAAAACTTCCCAACATTTTTTGAGATTATTTATAAAACAGAAGTCCTCTAATTTTCAGTCTGGCAGTAGTCTGATAGAATGCTCCCCTTAAGATCTGGATCATGGAAATCTTTCCTACTGTCTGTAAGCTTTGCAACCCATCCGGAGCTCCCAAAGGGTCAAAGCCAGTGAGATATAAGCAAAAATGGGTAAACAAACATTTCTCACAGAACACTTATGTTTTCTTTCTCCAGCCTTCCTTGGAATCTACTGGTGCCCACAGAATCAGATTCTAAAAAACGCTTTTTCTCCAGCAGCAAAGTAACTCTGTTAAAAAGCTTCCAGCCAGCTCCACCCAGAGATTGGGAAGAGCAAATATACAAATTTCAAGAGCTGAGCTGAAAAACACTAGAACTGGATGAGTTCTGAATAGTAGCTAGCATTATAACTTCTATGACTAAAATTAAGCATTTTGGACATACACACAGGAAAATGGGAGAGAAAAAGAGCATAAAGTAATAAAGAGTCTTAAAAAATTCCACGCCACTCTGCTTCTCTTGTACACTGATACAAAAACATGATTTATGAATGACAAAAATATGTGGTTCAGATCAAATCTTTCTTCTTTCTTTCTGCTTTAAAAGACAGCCACTGAAGTTGGCAAGGACTTTGACAGAAGTTATTTCTCACCATGATGAGTGAGAACCCTTAGAAAACTCTAGGAAAATCAACTAGCTTTTAACAAACACTAAGCATTTATGACAGAAAGCTCCTTCCTACCATAGAGAGAGTGTAGGTTATTGGTTTGAGACTAAAAGGGCTTAGGAGAAAGCTGCACTAAAAACCAACTATAAAAAATACAGAGGAATGCAATTTTCAACCTGTCTTCTCTATGTTTGTTGACTTTCAAGGAACCTAACTGACAAACAAAATAAAACATTATTTGAAATACCTAGCTTCAAAGCTCTTTAAAATGGTGTCCACCTGTTCAGCTGCCTTTAGAAATCCTAGTCTCCACTGACACCATATCTTATGTAGAAGACCCCTACCATATAAAATAACATTATTTGCCAGGGATCAGAAGTCAGGCTTCCTCATCTCTCAAGGCAAACATCTTAATCAAGGGTGATAGCCTGAAGTTGTTTCTTATGCTTTCCTTATTATTAATTTAATGTTTGAGATGTCCTGTGCCAGGCCACAGCCTAAAGTAAATCAACTGAAGGATGACCTAACATAAGCCTTCTGTAACTACGTAATTTTTAGCTGCCTGCATGAAAGATGCAAGAAATAAAGCTGGATCTTCTCTCTGACACCCTTTCACTCGAAGTTTCTATGGAAAAATGGCAAAGACTATTTCCCAAAAATGCATTAAACATTAAATTAAAAAAGAGAGAGAATGAGAGAGATGAAATTCTCCTCAGCTCTTTGGAAGCAGATCAGTGCATGTAACTTCATGATTCATGGCAATGATGCAGGTTTTAATTTTGAATCAACAGAGGTGTTCCTCTGCAACTCTGGAAGACATGGCATGTATAGCTCACCTTGCTTCCTACTTGTTAGATCTAAATACATGCATCCAGCACATTTACACACCTCCTTCCCCAGCCTGTAAGCTGTTCAAAGTTCTGCTTCCAAGTGCCAGTCTTCCTACAAAATCAATACAGAGCTGAGATGCCTCTCTAGGAGGTATCTACACCACTTCAGTGGACCATATGATGCCTTGTAGCTGCTTTGCCCCTTGATTTTGCAATTACTCCTATAGTTACTACTCCTCTTTGAGAGTAAGTTAATTAACCTAGAATTCACTTTTGAAGACCAAATTCACCAAATAAAAGCTGACAAGTCTGTAGCATAAAGAGGGAGGTTAAGTGTGACTATGAGCCTTGAAATCCAGATTATTAACGTGCTACTTTCTTGCAGATTCCGCTAAACGTTCCAGTGACTATTTCCTTCCTCTCAAAAAGTGAGCTCCCCTTGTTCCCTCTATATCCTCTTCAGACCAAGAGTGCCAGCAGGGCATTTGACTCCAAAGAGAGCAATTAGGCTCCCCCTGGGTATTTAGGTTCACTCTGCATAGGAAGGCACACTAAGCCTACAGGGCCCTTCCCTCTCAACAGCGCCAGGTGAGTGACACGCTGAGGACGCCTCCCAGAGCAGAGATGCCACTGATTGCAAAAAAGAATACATTGGGCTGCATTTTCCAAAGCACACAATTTTATGAAGGCGTTTTTCTTTGGATCTTTAAAGATTTAAAATTACACTTCCTAATTATGACAAAATCAGGCCTGACAAACCTCATCTACAGCCTGTGATTAAGACACTTATAAAGGTCTAAACAGTGAACTGAAATTATACTGGCAAAATGTTTTATCGTGCATGTACTTGTGTTGCAAGGAATCGAGTTTCACACAGCTAAGGAATTTCACTAATTACTTAAAATCAGGTATTAAGTCCACATGCAAGTGGAAGATTACAATTTCAACATGTTCAAAATACCTATCAGCAAAGATTTTAACACTGAATTTCCTTGTGCATCTACACTTTTAGTTAGGCAAGTTTTGGAAAGTCAGTCTAGGGAAAGGAAAGGATTTTTCTGTGATGACAGAAATGAACTCAAGTTTACTTTTTGTATGAAAACAGAATCTGAAATATAAGAGGCTCTGCCATCCATTCTTCATACTTTTCCAAGCACAGTAAGTACTGATTTGAGTAATCAGATCCTTAGCTTACAAATCTAATTTTAAGGAAAAAAAATCTTACCAGATTCCCCTGCGCTAAAGTGATCTAATGGATTCCCTTCTGCATCTGGGTTTAGTAAGACCATTTCAAACTGAATATCCTCGGATTCAGAATAATTCTCCTCGCAGGTAAACTTGTCTACATAAAACACATACCATGTTTCCGGATAAGGAATCTGGGACACTGTCAGATTTTGTTCTGTGTGGTTCACAGTCACTTTAGAAGAAAACAAAACAAACAAACAAAAAACAAAACAAAACAAAAAAGAGTAAATACTTGATTAGTTTGGTTTTAGAATACATATCTTTGCATGAAGATAAAATTTAAATCCACACCATCGTATACAAGTTATAAACTGTACACAGCAGAAAACTGTACACAGAGTTAGTTCTGAAAGCTATCCATAACACCAGAGATCAGACCTCCAACTTCATCTTTTGTTTCAAACAGGGGCAGGCAAGCGTTGGTGGCGACACTGTGTCTCACCTCTCAGCTCTTAGCTCTGCTGGGAGGGCTCCATTCTTCCAAAAGCCAAAAAGTGCAAACTGTGCTTCCTCTGCTTAGCACATTTCCACCCTCTAGTTCAGTATTGAGAGGATTAGCCATTCTGTACTACCCACCAGGTACTTCTGCAGCATGAAAAATACCTTTGTGAAATTTATTTTACTCTGTTTTCAAAGAGATTTAGAGTGCCAAACAGGAACATGTTTATTTACTGAGCATGTGAGCTCAGTAAACAGCATGCATGCTTTAAAGGTGAAAATCAGTAGTATTTCACAGGACCTTCTCCAAATTGTAACACACTGAATTTCAATTGACAGTTAAGGGCTGAAACCATTGTGTAATCAAAATGCATATTTCAAATCAGATTACATTTCAGAACAACTATGTAAGATACTCATGTGTCATCTGCTCACCACTATTTTTGCCAAAAAACAGCAGTTAACCAAGCACAGTCTCTTCAAAACAAACTCTTGATGGAAATGAAACCTGTGGCTCTCTATGTCTGGCTGAAACTGCAAGAATTGTAAGCATTGTCACACTGGCTACTGAACTTGAGTGCTAATCAGCTCAACCATTTTTCTGCAGGAGAAATAACAATACCAGACAAATTCACCTTAATAGTTAAAGATGACAATGGCTAAGGATGAAGAAAAATTGCATTAAAATCCCACAAAACACATTTCTTTTGTGAAAGGCCTTTTTAAATGAAAAAGCTGCAAACATACAAACACATTTTCCCTAAGTATTTTGCAGACAAAATTTATAACTAATTTCTAACTTGAAGCCTACCCATGAAAAACTTCTATGTAATTCAAATAAACTTGTTTCAACTACAAGAAGTTATTTTCTGTTCTCTTAAGGTACAAACTGAACAACATCACAATCCATGAAAACCTGTACTACACGTGTCTTTGCAGCAATTGTCACGAGATACAGACTTGGATGACAAACAGACCAGTATTTCACATGGTGCTGAGTCCAAATGAAAGGCAAATGGTGGCTGCCAGGAGCAGCTTCACTCCCTGTGCCCACTCTCAGCTGAGTTCTGACACTGTGTTATTTGCACCAAGAGTAAGGATCTCACACAGTGTGTTTCATCAGTTTCCTGTCAAATCTGTAAGCTGACTCACAGGTAGAAAAGTAACTGATTTTGCCCAAGATCAATGAGGAGATGCAACTCACCCTGCAGCCAAACAACCCTAAACAGAGCAGAAAACAGTGAGTACCCTGCTGGGACAGTCAGGAATGACAGACCAACAGCTAAATATTCCAGCAGCACTTCTGTGCAGCTCTGACAAAGTGTAAGGAAACCACATCCCCAGAAGTGACATCTGTGTAAGATTTCATTATGACAAATGTTACAGGAGATCAATCTGTTACTCTAGGGATTCTGACTGCACAAAGGAAAAGTATTTAAAAGAGAAGCTGTAGTCATTTAAAATAGATTTGAATAAAGCTTCTAACACTTACTTAATTTCTTAAAGGAAAATTCACGCTCTAAGTACCATTACAATCAACAAATGGTGCAAAAATTATTATTTCAGTCTGTCTTCTAGTTACATAACTCAATGTTTTAGTGTTTCACTGTTCTTTCACATTTAGATGGGTACTCAAATTAAGCTTTATCCTGATTAGCTCATCTTTGATATTGTATTAAAATTTTTCTAACATGTTTTGTACATCAAGGCAGGACAGATTTGTGCTCTCCTAAAAATATAATTTTATTTTTGTTTTTTCTGCTTTGAAAACTGCCATTTCCATGGAACTGGAGAACAGGAGCCTCCTGACAAGTGAGAAATGTTCCTTTGAAAACAAGAGACAAAAAGACAACCTACATATTCTATACTGGTATAACTCTCAGCTCAGATGTTAAAAACACTTCAATGTGAGATTTAATGAAGAGTATCAAATTTAAAAAAAATAAAGGGTGAAACAGCATTAAATTATAATAGAGGAAAGTTATAAAGTAAGGCAGCATGATGCAGATTAATTTTTGCAGAAAAGAAAGAGGTGGTGAAAGAAAAGGTTTGCAGTAAAAAATTACCCTTTTATTTTGTATTTGGGCTACACACTCCCACCTTACAAGCATTTGCTTCAGAAGTTTAGAGGTAACTGCAGCAGGTTCCATCAGTTTGCCTCTAATTTTTTTTTTCATTTCACTGCAATGAAAGTCACAATTCAAACTGTACATTTGACTGTCCCAAACACTCAGATTCTTTAGTTCTTCAGTTTCATAGTCCAATGGTATTCTTTGTAAATTCCCTCTTATACCCAAGACAATCTATTTTATGGAAAATTTGAGATCCAAGCGGAGTTAAAAAATATCTCTGTACTGAATGACTAAATGAAAACTTCAGCCAAGCATGTACCCTTTCAGAGCTGTGAACATGTGAAAGCATGAACTAGAACTGGTCATAAAGTTTGGCTGTTTCCTCTGAAGCCATTGTTTGTCATGGATTTCATTTTCCAGCAGCATACTAAATCCTAACTTGCAAACAAAGTCTTCTGAAGTGATACAGAGAAAGAAATTTCATTTTCTTGTAGTATTTTGTACTTGAAGAAGGCCAAAGTCCTAGTTGATGCAAAGCTCAAATTCACTGAAATGAACATTCTAAACACACAGATAACTTAACAGACTTCTAAATATACCAGTAACTCTGTAAGGAGAAAAAAAGCAGTAACTCACTTGTCAGCTGAGCTTTAGAGAACTTCTCTGTACAGCTGTGGTCTTGGATACTGTTCTCCAGCTTCTGCCATTCCTGTGCTTGAAAGAGGTGAAGTCTAGCTGCTTTTGCCACAGCTACTGCTATATTCTTGATTCTGACACACAGAAGAGCATGGTCACCTTGATATTTAAAAAATAAAATCAACTACTCTGTTTGGATGTCAGTTACAAGCAAAAAAAGATAGTGTGGCACAGATTTTTTTACAAGTAGCTGTACTACAGCTTCACATTATTCTTAAATTTTTACCACTACTTCCAAATAAAAGTATTTATGGTCTTTCAGAAAAAACTTCTATGTATCTCATTAAGAATCCAATGCATGCACAATTCTCTATGATGGTACTTAAACAAACCTTCACCACAGCCCAAGTGTCATTAACCTTCTCTATCTACCACAGCCTTCCTTCCCCTCTCTTTTTCGAAACAGACTTCCAGATAGCAGTCTTTCCCTTCCTCCCTCCCACTCCAAATTTTATTTTTTTCAGTAAAAGACAGCCTCAATAGTCTCAGTAACTAGTTCAAAGTCTAGTATTTTATGACCTTTGGGATACGACTATGAGCATCATAGAGTAGGTCTTAAGTCTAAAACTAGAAGCAGTTATGTGAATGGACTTCCACATTATGGATGGATTACAGCTAAAATGTATAGATGTGAGCATAGATGACACATGTCAAATTGAAGAAGAAATCAAACTTCACAAGTGCTCTCTAATGCATCAGTCTACCTGCAGAATCATAGAATGGCAGAATGGCCTGGACTGAAGGGATTGGAAAGACCACCTGGTTTCCAACCCCCTACCATGGACAGGGACACTTTCCACTAGACCAGGTTGCTCAAAGTCCCATCCAGCTTGTCCTTAAACACTTCCAGGGATGGGGCATCCACAACATCTCTAGGCAAACCATTCCAGTGTCTCACCTCCCTCACAGTAAATTTTTTTCCCCTAATATCTAATCTAAACCTACCCTCTTTCAATTTGAAACCATTCCCCCTTGTTCTGACACCACAGGCTCCATCTTGACACACAGAAATATTTTAGTAATTTTAGAAGTAGCTCATTTGACAAAATATCTTGTCTGAGTAACTCCACATCCTCAAACTTGTTTTCATAATTTCTTTCATATATTGCCATAGACTTCTTTAACCTAAGAGTATCTTAAATTAGAAGGTAGAATTTAGTGTAGAAGAAAAATCAATTGGTACCCCGAGAGCACAAATTCCATAAAAATTCAAGCATGCTTTGAGTGTTTTTGTATCTGTCAGAGCAACTTTCTTTCATCCCTAATGGAAGCACCAGCTAGATGTGAATCAATTGAGTACTACCAGCTTCAGATAAGAAAGGTTTGCTGATCAGAACCAGTTGCAAGACAGGTCCTGCAAAAACCCTCAAATAAGGTGATCTCCTGGGACCTGTAAAATGTTGTATGAACTACAGTTTAGCTAAGATTTTGAAATACTAACAGAAGGCTCTAAAAAAAGCTTCACTAAGACCCAAAGTAGTTGCTGGTACTCATGCAGAAAAAGGAGTATTTCTATGCAAATATGCAACATCAATTTATAGAATTGTATCTGAACACCTACACCACTGATCTGGAATCCTGACAGTCTTTTCTCAGATTTAAACAGTGCAGTTTTCCCATTCAGATCTATTTAGAACACTTCTACAATTATCTTCTAGGACCGTGATAATTAACTGCTTTCAAGTCACTTCATAAGCCATCTCCATCCTATCTATCACTCCTCATTCAGTGCTGGAAGGTCGCGCTCCAACTCTGTTTCGCTTATGCCACGTTTTCCTGCATCCCGTTAGATTTTGAAGCACTCCACAGAACTGTTCTGCCCTGAAGCTCAATGGGAAAGTAAACAGCCTAAGCTACTGAACTGCTGAGCATATGGGAAAAGCACGCTGACCAGCACAGCCTCGCCGTACACTTGCCATGGTTACCCACGTGTCTTTCTGCAAAGGAAAACTTTAGCAAGCACAGTGGAGCACTGCTAGAACTCTCTTTCAGCAGGATAGTAGTCAGGAATTATTACTAAGTAATTACTGGCTAATAGTCAGAAATCAATACTAACCAGGAGTTAGTAACACGAGAAAAAAAAAAAAAAGCCATTGGGAATAACTAGGTGATAATTTTACATCCTGATGCACCGTGTCACCAAGACCACACAGCGATGGGGCACAGCGACGTTAAGCACCGCTGCCATTTGGTGGGGTTCCAAGAGGGAAGGAGCGATGCGTGCCGCAGTGAGAACGCCTCTGTTCTGCCGGACACTCGGCCGGGAGTGTCCGCACCAGGCTGCGGGACACGAAGGGAGGCACAGCTCTGCTCCCCTCTGTGACCCGCAGAGCGGGGCTGCTGCCAACTCCTGCACCCAGAGCCCGGGGCCGCCCCGCCGCGCTCCGGCCGCGTCCTGCTGCTGGACTGCTGCCCGGATAGCGGATCGGACCTGTTGCACGTCCCGGCGGAGGAGGAGAGAGAAGACGAAAAAGAGGGAAGGAAGAAGAGAGGGGGGAAAAGTAGGGAAAGACGTAGAGCTGCGGGACTGACCCGGTTCCCCACCTCCCGGGCCCTCCGGCTGCCAGCGGTTCCTCCGCGTCCCAGCCACTCCCTTCCCCACCGGCTCCCGTCTCGGGACGGCACAGCCACTTCCCCGCTCTCCAGCTCTCGGGGCACCCACCGTGGAACTGGAAGCGCGCCACGGGCCGCCACGGCTCCCGGCGGGCGGCGACGCTGGCGAAGCTGCCCCGCAGCGTCTTGCACGCGGCGGGGCCCCAGCAGCAGCAGCCGGCGGCGGCGCCGAGCAGCCACAGAAGCCGCCACCGCATCGCCGGGACCCGCCGGACACCGGGACCCGCCGGACACCGGGACCTTGCTTCCCTCCTCCCGCGCTGCCCCCGCCGGGTCACGTGACGCCCCCCGCCGCGTTACGCGCGAGCGGGAGGGCGGGAGCGGCGAGCGAACCAATGAAGGGGCGCGTCTGCCTTTGGGGGCGTGGCCGAGCGCCCAGGCCCCGCCCCTGCGACAACGTGTCCCGTTGCCGGGTCCGGCTGTAAGTAGAGAGACTCAGAGTCGTAAAAGAGATGGCTGTCGGTCACCGCTGAGTGCGGAGGAGAAGCCTTGGCTCTTTTCATACTCCGCGCCCGCCCCGCTGTCGGCAGCCTCCCGGACGGTGACGGCTCCGCTCTTGGGTCCGCGCGAGGAGCGAGGAAGGCGATTTTTCAATGAGCGTCTTGCAAGCGCTGCGACTCTGCCCCTGAAACCCGCGGGCCCGTGCCGCGCACGCGCAGCCGCGGGGGAAAGGGAGTGAGGGGCCGGTGCCGTAAAGCGCGGACGATGTCGGGGCGGGCGGGTCTCGGGGCGCCGCCGGTGTTCGAGAAGCGGGTCCTGGTGACGGGCGGCGCCGGCTTCATGTGAGTGAGCCTCTCGGGCCTCCTGTTGGGGGGCGCGGGTGAGACGTGGCGAGCGGGGGTGCCGCGGTGCCGCCTCCCTTGTGCCTATCCCGGGCTGCTTCCTTGGTGCCGCTGACTCGGGCCGCCCTCCCTCAGGGGCTGCTGGTGACTCGCCCTTGTCATAGGTTTTGAGGTGGCAAGTGCTGGAGAGCGAGCTGGGATGCTGCCCCGGCGGTCCTTCGTCTGCGGCTGCCGAGAAGCTGCCCGGTGAAGGCGGGACCGCCCGGCACTGGCGGTGGGAGTCGGTGCTCGGCTTCAGCCGGGATGGGGCTGCCCCAGGGAAGGGCAGCGGAGCTGGTGAAGAGCCTGGAGTACAAGCCTTATGAGGAGTGGCTGAGGGTGCTGGGGTCGTTCTACCTGAAGGCTCAGGCAAAACAACCTTCTCGCTCTCTACAACTCCCTGAAAGAGGGGTGTAGCCTAGTTGGGTTCAGCCTCTTCTCCCGCGCAGCAAATGACAGGACGAGAGGACAAAATCTTTTGCACCAGCGGAGGTTTAGGTTGGACATTAGGAGGAATTCATTCCCAGAAAGGATGATTAGGTATTGGAACGGGCTGCCCAGGGAGCTGCAGGAGTCACTGTCCCTACAAGTGTTCAGGAAATAACTGTACATGGCACTTAGTGCCACGGTCTAGTTAACAAGATTGTGTTTGACCGTAAACTGGACTGGGTGACTGCAGGTCTTTTCCAGCCTAATGGATTATTTGCGTTGGGGTGACAGGGCTTCGAGCCAGCTGCTTTTTCCCGTATCAGGCCCCCAGTGCTGTGGGCTCAGTTTGAGTTACAGAAAGGTCTGGTCCACCTTAAGCTTGAGCCCATCAGCGTGTTTGGACTCGAAAGCTGTGAGAGGCTTAAATTTCTGTATGCGAATAACCCCTGCTAAGCTGAACTCTGAGTGGGCTGCATGTGCACAAGACTGTGCCAAAGAGGCAGTGCCACCTGCTTGTCACTTCTTACACCTAGCAGCAGTGTTAGAGACTTGAGTGATGGGAGTCACTGCTGTGGGTTAGGAGTGTTGACTGTTTTTTTCTCCTGATACCTAATATGTAAGCTTTAGAGTACAAAAGTGTTTTAGAATGGCAACTGAATATAGCATGTAATAGGGGTTTTTTATGTGACTGTGTGCAGTGCTGATTTCTTTCATTACAGCATGAGCTTGTATTCTGAGTTTTAGTTTCTTAACAATATGCACTTATTTATATACTTAACATATATATGTTAGAATAATATATAGAATATATATTAGTGTAATGTTGACATGTGTTAAAATATATTTTTAAATTCGTGTTTCACCTGTCTTGAATATATCCCCTTCTTCCCCCAAAGACTTTTTGATATTTATTTGTAATTTATTATCTCTTTATTACCTTAAAGCCCAGTATATAGTGGTAAAATGTATTTTTCTTGTGTCCTGCAGCGCTTCACATGTAGTCGTCTCTCTTGTGAAAAACTATCCAAACTATCTGATTATAAATCTGGATAAGGTAATACCTTGTTTTCTATCTTGGTATGGCAAACTGTTTTAAATGGTTTATAATGCAATCTATAATGTGCTGAAATTTATATGGCTTATTGTTAGTTATTAATTCTTGTTTGATTTTTCCATTTGTTCCTATGCAAAAAAAAAAAAAAGTCAACTGGTGTTCAGAAAAAAAATGAAGCTTTTCAAGCTGTAAATGTCTGTTTAAGAATTTTTGCAGTTAGGGTATCTTTTGGAGATTTGTGTTTTTAAAGCTTTACATCTGCTTGAAAAGCTATAGAAAATGCTATTTTCTATCAAAAAAGTAGGTTTTCTTTTGAAATAAGTTTTTGCTTTGTTCTTAGACTTTCCAGTGCTTAGGTTGGGTTTGAGTTAGCCTTTTTGCTTCCATAAAGCCCACATATTGATGTTGTGTGGTATTTCTCTTTAGCTCGACTACTGTGCAAGCTTGAAGAATCTTGAAACTGTCTCTGGGAAGGAAAACTACAAGTTTATCCAGGTGATAAAACCTTCTCTTCCACAAAACATGACTTTTTACAGGTTTTTGGTGTACTGTTTCCACAGTACTACTGGAAAACATAATCTCTGATGTGCAACCCTTATGATTAGAACTGTAACATTGGTTCTGACCTTAGGAGACAGAAAGAAGGATGTACACTCTTGTGGTACTGTCAAAAGGAAGTCTGTTTTGGAAAGTAGTAAGTTTAGAACATTTGACTCAGGGGCTGTATGAAAGATATATTTTAATCACAATTTCTGTTGCTGTTCAGCATAGGTGTACTAAGCTTGAATTTTAGTTAAAAAAATCAGTAACTAGCCATTTAGTTCAAAATAATGTCTCTTTGAAAAAAATAGATCAATTAAGAAAATAAATCACTGGAATAAAAAGCAAACAGCAAAACTCTTGCAATATATAATGTAATCCCCCTAGTGGGAATCTGCTTCTCCTTTTGCAGCGCCACTAGGTGTCCCTGTCTGCTTGCCAAACTGGGTGCTAACTCACTTTGGGAACCTGGTATTTCAGCCTCAGTGTTGGAGCTCCACACTATACTTTTGTTGTGTGTATTTTTGGGAACGTTGCTGTTTCTAATCTTAATATAAATTCTGAAATCAGTTTCGTTGAGGATTTATTTTAAAAAATGGGTGAGGTTTTAGGTATGATCTTAGTTCAGACATGGCACTGATAAACGACCCAGAACTCATTTGGTAGTGTTATTTGTGTCCTGTGTTCCCTTTGTAATGGTTTCTTATGTGTCACTTGGTGTAAATGGAAGCTGTGTTCTATCAAAAATAATTTGCTTTTATTTTTCTGTTTAGGGAGACATTTGTGAACCTGATTTTATAAAGCAGCTCTTTGAAACTGAGAAAATAGATATAGTCCTTCATTTTGCAGCCCAAACACATGTAGGTGAGCATTGCTGCATGTTTTGGTATTGTTTTTCATGGCTGTACCTGCTTGAAATATATGCCAGTACACTTATTATCTTCTCCTGCCATATAAACCAAGGGTCCATTTTGTCTCTACAAATCACATGACTGAATGTCTGGTGGCCTTTTTGACTTAAAGGGTTTCACAGCCTTGATTTTAAAAGTGCTTCATCTGACTGTTGTCTTGTTTTCATTGCACATAAATGGTCGTGTACCTTTTTGTCAGCATTGCATTTTTAAATTCCATGTAGACTCGTAGCTGAGTGTACTGAGGGAGGCATAAAGACAGTGGAGAGGGGCTTTGTACATAATCTGAATATTTACTTAATTGGCTCTAATGTCACATGAAAAAACAGCATGAAAGCTGAAGGATTAGGCATAAGTCCCATTGGAATCTTGTTTTAGTGCTAAAAAGTGAGAATTAATTTTAAAGTGCTTATTTCAGATGGCTGCTTTTCAGTATCACTGTTAATAAGAACAATCCCCACCATCATGAGAAGAAATCCTCAAAGAATTCTCCTGGAAAATACTTCTTGAAATTGTGAGATTCAATAGGCACAAAGTCATTAGGTCAGTGGAACAGCTGTAAGAGTCAAAATAGCTGCTCGTGAGTTAGTAGTCATAGGTCCATATTACTGCATCTTGCAACTGTCTTTGAATGACACTTTTCTTACTGTGCTTAGCCTTTCCTACTGAAATGGGAAGTAGTGATGCTGCTACTTAAATAAAGTTAGATAATGCTATTTTAGATTAAAAAGTCCATAGCCAGCAAACTTTGGCTCGTGATTTCAGCCTCTCATTGAGAACAAGGATTTTTGTCTTCAGGTGAGTGTAGAAGGTACCTTTGCTTAATAAGGACACTGCTATCTAACAGGGCTGTATTGCAGCCTCCGAGTGGAACCTATAGACCTGTCTTGTCTAAATTTAATCGGAACTGTCTGAATTTTTTAATGTAGATCTTTCATTTTGGCATGCCCTGGAATTCACCTACGTGAATGTTTATGGCACCAATGTGCTGGTTGCTGCTGCACATGAAGCCAATGTGGAGAAGTTTGTCTATGTTAGTACAGATGAAGTATATGGAGGTAGCACTGATGAGGTGAGTGTGAAAATGCATGAGGATTTTTCTAGTTTACATGCTATTAATAGTGAAAACAAAGTTGAGTGTAACTTCCTTGGCCTCTGTAAATGTTTGATTTAAGCACTGGTTGCTTCTAGAAAACTGAGTATCAAAATGGTCCTGATTGTTTTTTTTTTTTTTGGTAGCATGTTTTATATTTCATGTTTATTGTCTAAAGCAGTGAGATTTGGGTCATTAATGGTGTCACTACTCCTCAGAGATGGTATCAAAGGAGTATATTATATAGGTTTTGTCCTGTAGCATGCATGAGACTTCAGTAATGTGCACAGCTTGACAGGCAGGGAACTGCTTAATATTCTAGCTAAAATGCTAAGACAACTGTAGGTAGTGGCAATTCAAACAGGAAACAATTAATGTATTACTGTTATAAATATTCAGATGTTTCTTGTATGGAAATCTTTGATTTTTGACAATTTATACCTGACCTTAATTCAGAAAATGTAATTTAGCTCAGTAAAAAGGCGAGTTATGCATGCTCATCTTTTTGAAGGTATAAATAACAGCCAAGGAGCCTTTTGCCATTGTCTATGAAAATATTAATGTACTTCAGATGAGTTCTATGCACTTTCTTATTATCACAATGTGTTTGTCAGTTCCTTCAACATAACTTCCATCTGTGGGCTTTTATGATACCCAAGGGTGATGTTTTCTTGAGTGTAGACCCATGGCTTGGCTGGTACCTTCAAGTGAATTTTTTTTGTCTCTGGGCCTTGAAAAGATGACTTTAATCTCTTTTTTCTCTTCTTTGTGAATCACACTAGAAGTTCTCATAGAGTTTTTTTTCAGGGGAGAAAGGCCAGTTAATTTCAGAGGCAAAGGTCAGACAGGAAGAGTGATGTCTTAATCATGTTAAGATGATTTTTACCAGTCGCACCTAACATCCCCCCCTCTTTTGGTTTGTTTTTTTCTCTCTTCAAGTGAGAAGTGGGTTAAAGTGTCAGGATAGCCTGGAAGAGACCAGTTCTGGAACTGGTCAGAATTGTTGAAGCCTAGCTTTGGAGGTTTTTGGGTTGCAATTCTACATTTTTTACAGAAATAAAATTACAGAAAAATTTTAAAAGACCCCTTTTATTTAGGACTGAAAGGTCAATTTGCTAGTGGTGGTCCAATGGCTTTCTAAGGCAATATGAGCCTGAAAAGGATTGAGCCTTCCTGTAGCAACAGTGATTATTTATAAAGATAAAAATCTAAGGACCTGCTACTGTGAGGTAACTCTGCTAGAACTATACAAATATTACTGCTGGTAATCTGTCTGCCTCCTATGTTCGATTAATACACTGTCTTTTGTTGTAAGGAGACTTTCTCAGACTGATGTGCTTGGATATTTAGGGATTTTTTTTTCTTTTGTAGCTTAAAGGTTTATCTGGGAAAATTACATTTGAGTAATGCAAATTTTTCTTTTCATTTTAGGAATTTGATGAATCCTCACCAAAACGTCCGACAAATCCCTATGCCTCCTCTAAAGCAGCTGCAGAGTGTTTTGTTCAGTCTTATTGGGAAAGGTACCAAGTAAGTCCATGGAAGCTTTAAAAACTCTGAAGCCTGTAATGAAATGTCTGTATTATGTATGTAGGAGTGTAAAAGAAAAATCAGTACTAGTCCACACAGTGACACCTCTTTCCTTACTGGTAGTTGTGCAGTTTGGCTGGGTTACAGAATCTCCACCAATAAGTGGTGAAGATACACTGCAAGACAGTGGGAACAGGTTAGATGTTTTTAATTTTTTTTTTAAATCTGAACTATAATATCTAAAAATGTGTTTTGATAAAATGGTCAAAGAGAACATTAGGAATTTAAAAACCAGTACTAAGCATGAAGGAAGTACAAAAATATTACACAGAAATGGAAAATGCATAATTCAAATTGTATTAAGACTAGGCCTATAGTTAATTAAAAAAGAAAAAGCCGTATTAGATTTGTTCAAGTAAACATATTTAATATTTTGAATACTATAGACTTTTGCTCTTGATATACAATGTTTTTGATAAAAAGTGGACAATAATAGGATGTTAATAACCTGTGAAACATTGGAATAAGGAGTTAGCCAGTCTTCATTCAGCCAGATACACGCATGCAATGTCCTGTGGTACTTCCAGAGCAAGGCAGATTTCAAACATTTGTCACTTGTGGTGCTCCTGATGGGCTGAGAATGCTGGAGGCCCTTGGCTGTTCAACAGAAATACACATAGCTCAATTCACTAATGTTTGTAAGGACTTGCAGATTTTTGAGTAAGCATTGTGCATGTGTCAGTTTGTGTCTTGAGCAGCAGGAAGCCTACAGATTTTTACTGATAGATGCTTTCCTGTGTAATCACACGTATGTTTAATACTCTCCAGTTTCCAGTTGTCATCACACGGAGCAGTAATGTTTATGGACCACATCAGTATCCAGAAAAAGTAAGTTAAACTGCGCTTTATTCTGAGCTTCAGTGTACCGTAATTCAGGGTTGCAGTGAGGTTACTTTTTTCTCATGTGCATGGGATGACTTTTGAAAAAAGCACTCTTGCAATTAACATGTGATTATATATTTTGAGCTCACACTAACATGTCTTACCCAGAACACATATTTTTTGATTGTGGATAAAACCTCAATTAGAGACTTGTAGTTTAAATGAATTTTATGACGACAACAACTTTGATTTGTAATTTTTCTATTGTTTAGAGGATATTTTGACAGAGTTCCCCTACAAATTACATTAACTCATATGTCATGGTCTGCAGTTGGGAGTGTTTAATTACTAAGGGAAACATTTCAAAAAGTAAACTGAGAATACAACATATCTGGTATAGAAAGGGATGTTCTGACCTGCACAGAAGATTAGTAAGATGAAGCTAGAGCATTCATCTGCAAGGTGAAAAGTAATGCAAAGTGACTTGTCCTTGCATGTGTTTATACAGACCTTGCAGGGTAACTATTTAGAACAGTTACTAGTGAGAAGGAGTTGCCTTTTTTAGTCACTACCAGAATCTGCTAGGTTAGTGAATGGAAATGCACTGATGGAATGAAAATGATAATCACATGTGCTGTTTGGAGTTTGGATCTAGTGGGAAATGTAGTTATATTTTACAGTACTACTGAGGTGGTTTTTAATTTAAATTGCTTTTCACCTTTTCTGTTTTTTTCTCTAATAAATTTATATTCACCTATATTATTGCAGATGGATGAGCAATGGCTTTCAGAATACATTTTTCATTGATCTTGCTACACGTTGCAGGATTGTTGGGGGTATATTCAGGGGATGTATCAGTATTTGCTTGCTTTTGACTTAATATGTATTCTTCCTCACGCACCCAATTTTAGTTACTGCTGAGAACACAGCACTAGACTTGATGAATCTTTAGTTTTACCTAGTGTATCCTGCTCCTATGTCTAGAGTAGGAAGTTAACAAAACTTAAATAATTTGAGTACTTTTCTAATGGCTTCAGTTTAAGGACTTTAATAGTGGGGCTAACTGTTCTGAAGTATCTGGGGCATTATGAATGCATCTGAGCTTGTAGATGAACATAATATAGTAAATCTTTGTGCAGCAAGTACATTGGGGTACTTGATCTCTGTTTATCTGCATTATCTTAAAATTCTCTGTTGATTCTCTTCCAAATTTAAGTATTTTAAAAACTCTTTGGTTCTATATTTACTGCAGTTTGCTGCATGTTTAAACCTTGTTCTGAACTGTTGGCAATAATTATTTATAGTTAGACTCTAATGCACTGCTGTGTACAGAAATAATGGAAACTTGTTTTTGTGAAAATGTTACTTGTGTAACTGCCAGAAAGATAAGGTTTACAATGCAATAGAGGCATCAACTCTTACAAAACAAAATTCATGCAGTTTCTAGACTTAATAAAACTTAAAAGTATTTAAAGGATCTTATTAAAATAATGCTACATAACTGTTGAAGTTCCTTATTCTTTGGAGAATAGCAGCATCTAAAATAGTGGAGTCATGGGGGTTTTTTTGTTCAATTCCTTAGGTTATTCCAAAGTTTATATCTTTGTTGCAACAGAACAGAAAATGGTAGGTAACTTGCATTTTTTTGGTAGTACTTGTGCTATAAAACTCTAATTGCAGTTAAACATATGTGCTAGTTTGTAAAATTATAATTACATAACTAAGTTATTAATCACTTATTTTAATAATGGGATTTCTTTAAAGTAAAGGATTGTTTGCATGTCAGCTTCTTAAGGTTCCTTCAGGTAACCATCTGACAGCAAAACTGCCTAAAACACAGTTCAGTCAATTGAATGCGTCTATTTGAGGATTAACAAAATTCTTTTATCTTTTTCTTGAGCTGTATTCATGGTTCTGGACTTCAGAGAAGGAATTTCCTTTATGCAGCTGATGTGGTAGAAGCGTTCCTTACTGTCCTAAAGGAGGGGAAACCAGGTGAAATTTATAACATTGGAACTAACTTTGAGATGTCCATTGCCCAGCTTGCTAAGGAGCTGATCCATTTAGTGAGTTAACAGTTCCAATACTTTTCTTTACCAGTTTTCATTGCACATGTGAATAATTCTACACACCTTTTATAGCTCTGAAAGAGCTTAGGCTTGTGGTGGGTGTTGGAAGATCCTTGCAGCAGAGTGATGTGCTACCCTTTCCGTGCAGCTGGACTGTGTAAGTTTGCAGTATGGGCTGTCCTGTGCCAGGCTGCTGCATCAGTTATCCTGACTGGGACATAACTGGCATCATGATTAATTACCTTTTTTTTTCATGCTGACTGCTTTAGTTTGGGTCTGAGAATGTGGCACTATTAAAATCTAACAGTTTGATTGTGGATGTTCTGACAGTGCTGGGGTGAAGGAGACAGATTGGAGTTGTTCTAGATAATTCTGATAATATCGGTGGTTTGAAGACTCAGTATACAAAAGACCATTTCTGTTTGTGATTTGTATTTTTTATTTGGTGGTGGATTTTTTTTTAACAAACTTAAATTTTGTTTAAAACCCCCTATTTTTTAAATATTTATTTAGACAGTCCAAGATGCATGGGAGTGATAATTGTTTTTCTTCTTGACAGATAAAGAAGACCAGTTCAGAGTCTGAAATGGAGCACTGGATGGATTTTGTTAAAGACAGGTAAGGAATGTGGAGGACATGCCGGGATAGTTTTGTCCTGAAGGTTTCTGAGACTCTTGATTGAATAGTTTCTTCTGGAAATGTTTCTGCTCTGAAGGAGGGAACACTTTTGCGGGAGTAAGAGCTCTTTTGCTTCCTTAATTTGTTTGTTTGTTTTTTGCTATTGGATTTGACATCTATGATCAGGGTTCTGTAAAGAAAAACAAGATTTTCCTTTATTATTTGGATCTGTAGGTCAGAATGTGTGTCTTGAAGGGGAATGTGTAATGCTAATCTGACTTTAGTAGTGAGAAGTATGAAGGAAGTTTGAAGTCTGCTCTGGGAAGAGGACAGGTATTACAGAGCAACTAAATCTTTCCTGCATGGTAGTTTGGACAGTTTATTCAGTGTACTTTGTACTCAGCATCACTGAGTGAGATGAATCCCATCATCTCTCACTTAGATTCAGTATTTCGGCATTAATGTGACTAAGTGAGACTTGGATCTACTTTTATAGTAAGACTCACTCTCCATGGGCAGAAATATGTGCCTATGGAGTGTAGTTAGCTTTAGATTTCTACCTTAAGCTGAGGCTGCTATCTCAAAAGTAGATGTAAAGCTCTAAGGTACCAAAGTTAGGGAAATGGTAAGAATGGGTAGCTTTTATAGATAGGCTTTTGCTGTGTGTTTTTGTCCTTAATTTTAGGCTTGGTTTGGCTCTGTTCTTTTATCGCCATTTCTTTTCTGCAGCAGCAATGAGTCTCTGCTTATACTTTAGATATCACTCTCTCCCAGAGTGATTAGAAATGACGTGTTTACTGATAGCAGTAAAGTATTATGGCCTTTAGAATTATCACTTTCTGTTCACATTTGTGTTGTTATCATGGCAACTGAAGTGTGTTTAAAAATGTACTAACTTTTGATTTTAAAAACAAATGTTCTTCAGAATCCTATCTGAGTGTATCATAGGACTTTGAACAAATTGTCTTTGGCTCACCTGATGTGAGTGCTCAGGAGTTCTCACTGTAATTCAGTTTGAGATATTTCTTTGTGTGTATTGGGCCTTGTCTACTAATGTTTAAACATAAATGGGCTTGGGAAAACTAGCCACATAGGACTATGTGTTTCAGGGAATGTTGAGGTCTTACAAAATTCACCTAATTTATGACTATTTAATTCTACAGTGAGTGACTTAAAGGTCATGGGGGTTACTTGCTACAGAAAAATTAGTTCTGCTTCTGCTCAAGATTAGCATGTTATAGTAACAGTGATAAGTACTTGGTTTGTGCCTGCACATGTACCTTGACTATTCAATATGCCAGTGCCAGTAGTGCAGGAATGCTAGACTAGGCTACCTATCTGTCAGACTGTGGAAGTGAAAATTTCTTCCATGCTTAAATATAAAATATGTCTTTCTGTGTTGAATCTTGCAGCTTGGGATTCTACATATTCAGCATTACTAAGCTTGTGTAGCTGGTGAGCCACTGTAATGATGCCACTTTGGAAGCCTATGTGTTTTAAATTTGAAGTATGTGTAAATTCATGATGAAAAATGTAAATGCTAATATTAGAAAACACTGGCTCTGCATTGCAAATGCACTGATTTGCACAATTGCATTGGCAGTGATTCGAGTTTTGTGTTCATTTTTGTGCCGATGAAATACTAATTAATATTTATTCTAGTCAATTTCAAGTAGTTGACTGTACAAACTGAATTGTGGTGTTGTAGCTGCACTCAGCTGCCACATATTTTTTGAAAGCAATGCAATCTGTTCATGTTGATGGGGATTTTCAAAACTGAAGCATATCTAATATTTCTTGGAAGACAATGTGAGGTACTGCATCTCTAATTAATGAAGAAGCATAAATCAGATTGTTTTCTGTATGCATTTTATACTTCATCAGGCCTACAAATGACCTGAGATATCCAATGAATTCAGAAAAAATGCACAACTTAGGATGGAGACCTAAAGTGCCTTGGAAAGAAGGAATAATGAAAACAAGTAAGACTGATGACTTTTACACTGGTTTAGGAGTGATGGGAGAAGCGAGAGGGAAAGGGGGGAAATGGGTTATAGGTTAGTTACAGAGAAGCTAAAGAGATTGAATGTAACATTTGAATTTTACATAAAATTGGCTGCTTTCTAAGTAGTGAATTTACATGGCTAAAAAAACTGGGATAATCACTTTTTAATAATAGTGTAAGTTTTGCATAAAGACTTTATGAAGTTTAAACTAGATTTTTCTAATATTGTATGTTAAAATTTTCCATAAAGAAAATTAGCATGTTGTTAGTCTTATGATGACTGTGGAATATTTGGATTTCCCTGTTATCTGTGGTCAACCTGACTTATCAACGTTGTCTCCGTATTAGTTGAATGGTACAGAGAAAATTTTCACAACTGGAAAAACTCAGATAAAGCTTTGGAGCCCTTTCCTGTGACAGAGCCATTTGCCCAGCTCAGTGGTCCATAGCGTGGCACAGAAGCTGAAGGAGTTTTTTCTACCTCATACGACCTTTTCTTCAAAGCCTGCAATCAAGTGACCACACTGGACTCTTAATGTGTTCAAGAGACATGAACCATGATGAGTAAAGAACCACAGTACAGCATGACTTTGGAATGGTTTCAGCACTTTATAAGTTGAACCTCTCAATTTCAGCTTTTGGTGCAATACTCTATTCTCACTAGGTATTGATATTAAAAAACTGTATTGAATGAAGAATATTTATAATGTTATAAATCAGTGTAACTGGAGTAAAATCTGCCTTATTAAGAATAATTAACTCTGATTGCAGCTTTTGGGACTGGGAGTTAAATTTGATTTTGTTCTGGAATTATTCATCTGTATTAGTTTATTTTTTACAGTGTAATATATATATAATTTTTTGTCACTTCAATGAGTTGGGTTTTATTTTTAATCAAGGGGAGAAATTATATATTTTTTGGAGACTATACATTGGTTGACAAAAGCTGGATACAGTATCTGTATGATTCCATCCATTTCTCTGCTGGTGCACTATTAACTTTTGTAGATGACTGATTAAACTTATCTACTCTATAACTTTAAATGCCCTTTTTAAGGGGAACAAGGGGGAAAAGATATCAAGAAATAACAGGTGTTCTGTCTGAGATTTCCAGAAGCATTTCCTTAAACTTTGCTTTTTACTGTATTACTGTCTATTATATGTTAATTCCCTTTCCTTAGCTGTAATTGTAACAAACTTGAAATACTGGAGCACAGTTAACATTCCAATGATCTTATTTCCTGTGATATGAAGGCTACTTATGGAGAAAAATTTTTAAACACTTCTTTTTCTGTGAATTGTGGGTTGACAGACCTTAATCAATGCAGCGTTTCACCAATTTTTTTCCGGTAATAAACATTTTAAAGATAAAACAGTATTTGAGTTTTAATATAAAATTTGGGAAAAAACCTTCAATTCTAGAAATATGTCAATGAATCTTGTTCAAAGTTGATTAAGTAATAAATATTATGGTGTAATTGGTTTCTCTTAATTAAGAAACACATGCTGAAAAAGTAGATGGTGGGTTTTTTTTAAAAAATATTTCTTAGCTCTTCCTCTATCCTGAAAAGTTGCCTTCACTTTTCTGGCAGACATAAAAGAGACCACTCTTCATGGTTTTATCACTTCAGTTTCTGTAGTTGGCACAGTCCCTGATTCTCTGTGGCCCCTGGGCAGAGCTGCAGGAGGCATAGGACTGGGATGCTGTGGTGTACTCAGGAAAAGCCGTGACTTCCAAAGGCTCTCAGAAATTGGGACTTAACTCTTGAAGCACAGGTGTTTCCAGCTTCCTCATACTTCATGTGTGGTTCATGGTGCTGTTGATAAAATGCCAGTTTTGGTTGGCAAGAGTCACTCTAAAAGAAGGCTAACCAGGAAGTTTTTTAGGCTTACTGCAGTGCCAAGTATGGGTTTTAAAGTCTAGGAGCCTGTTCTTGAAGGTGAGTTTTCTGTGACAAAGTGGGATAATTATACTATACTTGAATTGTATGGAAGTTATATTTTTTGGGCTTCTGATACTTGGTTTGGAAGTAAAAGCCTCCATTTGGGACAGATAGAAGTTACAGGACTTCCTATGTAATGACCTGTTAGCTTACCAAATGTGCTTCTATGGACGAATCACTGAAATGTCACTGTCAAATGCATATTGCTGACGAGATTCAAGTATTTCCTTAATTTTTATACTTTTCTTGGTATATGACTTCCTTAAAATTTGCGTCCTCCCTTATGATATCCATCTTACTGTTTGGTACTTTGCAAAAGTCAGTACCAGAAATAGCTAAAGCCTGGGAAAGATCTGCCTTCACTGTATTTGTGATTACTGTGACAGCTGCTTGGAGTTGCATGAAATTATGTGTCTTTCACATCTCTTTATACTGGTTGTGTTGTGTTTTTAGGAGTAGAGGTTACAGATAACTAAAATCTTACAATTTTAAACCTGCATAAATTAAGAATATTTTAAGCCTTTGAAAATAGGTAGTGTCTTTGGAGCACTAAAAATAATGTTATCAGGAATGCACAGAAGAAAGCAGGAGTAGGTGATTGGTTTATTGAATAGAACTTTTGAAAGTTATTTTTAATGTGTAGATGCTGAAGATGCAAGCTTTGATATTTACATGGCTATCCAAAGAAGTGATATTACTGGGAGTGGATTTTCAATAGGATGTATTAATTTTTAGTGGAAGCTGTTCTAGTATATTTAAATGTTTTTTTAAGATTTAATTATTCAAAGTGTTTGAGGTTTTTTTTGGCTTTGTGTTACTACTTGTATATATATACAAATAAATATATACATGCACGTTTTAAAATATTGAAATATATATTTAAAAAATCTCGGAGGCTTTTACTTTGGGCTATTTTGCTGTAGATCAGATTTTCTTAGCAGGTGAGTGATCTGGTAGGAGCATTTCTTTCACAGGGAAAAGTCTTTTTGTCTGTTAAAGAAAACAGCTTATTTTGCCATTAGCCTTCTTGCTTCTGTAGGAAGAAGAGGACAAAGGATCAACCAGTGAACTGTCAGTGTGGGGAAGTGTGATGCTTTTAGGTTTTATTTCTCACTGATTTTACTAGGAAGCATTTCTGCAGAAGGCAAAGGTAGGGATGTAAAATCCTGTGAACACTCTTAGTATTTCAGTCCATTGTTCTCAAGGTTTGTGTCACAGAACAAAGTGAGGCCACACCAGTAAGAAAATAAATTGAGTAAATGTGTATATCACTTAAATTGCTAAAACTTTCTAAGGGAGGAGGGCTGGACTTTGGCAAAGGTTTTCATCCAGGTTCTTTCACAAACTTGGGAATTTATGTGGGGATCACAGTCTTTTGCATCTCTTTCTGGGATTACTGTTCTGAGTTGGATCAGATCTTTGGTAAGCAGTTCCTGAAATCCCTTTTTGGGGAAAACCAACATTGCTACCTCAGTGTCTTGGCATACCACAGTTGCTATTCAGTGCATCCCTTGCCAGCAGCAAGTGAAAGGATTTGGAAAACATTGAAGCAGGCAACTGAGGTAGGGCCATCTGCAGTCACAGAATCATAGTGGTTTGGGTGGGAAAGGACCTAAAGCTCACCTAGTTCAAGCCCCCTTCCGTGTGCAGGCACACAGAGCCCCATCCAACCTGGCCTTGAGCACTGCCAGGGATGGGGCAGCCACAGCTCACCCTGTGAGCTGTGGCCCGTTGGGTGTTGCAGTGCGTGTGTCACCTCCAGTTGGTGCAATGGAGAGAACCCTTACTTTCTGCAAGGCTTTCTCTGCTCTGACCTTGGCACTTGCTTAAATGTGTGTGCTGCTTGGCATTCAGGGGTGTCAGCTATGGTCAAGGCTGGTTTACATTGTCATAAGATGATAGGCTAGAAAATAGCTTTTGTTTGTCCACCCTGTACTTTCTTTGATATAGGAGAAAGATTGTGGGTGAAAAATATGGGGGTTTTTGTGCTTTTTTTGACTCATAATGCTCAATTTTGCTAAAACTGTGCTCTTATGCTCATTAGGCAGCTGTGAAATGCAAATATCTTTCTACTCTTCAGAAGGAGGAACTTTAAATACAAACCCCCTTGCCAAATTCTGATAGGGGAAAAGCTGACTCATTTATTAAATGTGCTATATCTGAGACTGAACTGTCCTTCTCTTCTGTTTAATTTTGTTTTGCGTTACCTTTAGTTTCTATTTCCATTGCTATTTCCATTTCACCTGGCAAAACCTGGCAAAAGATTTCTAAAAATAAAAATTGGAATAACCTGTTGCTCCATAGTACCTCTGATTGTTGTGGTAAACAACAATGTATGAAAACTCTGAAGTTAATAGTGTTTTGACTTCTGTGCGTGCTGTGACACAGTTTATCTGCACCAAGATCACAAGATTATGTTAGCTGCATCAGTAGGAGACTTGCAGGCTCTAACACGGGCATTCAGATGCATTACAACCCTGCTTAGTCAGATTTGTGGTTTGCAGATGCAGGGTGCTTCTCCGGTGGCACATGCATCTCCCAGCAAGACCATGGGCACGAGAAGGTTCAGGTGCCCTTCCTGTTCATGTCTCTTTGTGATGCCATCATGTCTGCACCCAATTTGTCAGGCTTTAAAATAAAATCTCTGGAAACTGAAACTAAAATACTGCAAATTTAATGCTGCTGAATCCCACTAATGTTCTAGTTCCTTTTACCTCCCCCAATAATCCCGGCATCCACTGCCGAAACACCTTCATGCTGACATGTGTTGTGCACAGATGCTTGCACGTGCGTGTTTTGTGTTACTGCTGCTTTGTCTTTGGCTTACGGCATAACTCGGTTTGCAAAGACTCATCACTGACTCGTCTGTGGCACCCAGCACCGCCGGGCGAATAACACACACCTTATTAAAATCAGCGGGTATGAGCAGCCGGGCGACGGGTATGGAAGAACGGATTAGTGGGATCTCACTTCGACATCTGCAGCACGGCAGCCGAAATAGCTCAGTTGGGAGAGCGTTAGACTGAAGATCTAAAGGTCCCTGGTTCGATCCCGGGTTTCGGCAGGAACCGTTTTCCTCCTTTTCCTGGCCGTGCCCGGCAGGTGGCGAGCGGAGCTGCTGCCGGGCGGGCCCGCGGGCTCTCACCGGGCACGGCTGCCCCGGGGCTTGTGCTGCACGCGGGGATTGCTTGGGCGGACTCGCACCGACCGTGTCGCTCCTGGCGCACCGCGCTCCGCCTTCACCTTTTTTGTTTCAGCCCTTCCAAGTTCGAACTTTTTATTGAGGATGGAAGAAATGAAAGCAGAGAGCTTCCTTCCTGGTCCCTCCTCCGCCCTTCGCCGTCTCCCCACTGTTGACGGCGGAGGGACTAGAGAAGAGAAAGTGAAACTGTGAGTGAGGGGCGGGATGAGTGGCAGGGAAGGGACGGGGACAAGGACAGAAGGATTACAGGTTGCTTCTTGCCAAAATCTGGAGCGCAGTTCAAAATTTCTCGGACCTCACCACCGATGGCTGAAACGACTTTACTTGACAGAAAGCCGAAGGAATAGCTTCGAGGCCAGGAAATCTGCTAATTGATGTCACCTAGTCTTTCCCGTTCATCAATTTCCTCCTGTTCCTTTCTTTACGTGTTAGTTGAGAAAAATAATTTGGGTTTTCTGAAGCATATTTTTAAGGAGAGAGTCTGGTTTTGATTTGAAGACATGAAGAGGCAGAGAGTTCGTTGGTTGTCTTTGGTAATTTGCTGCAATTTTTTTTCTAATATATACCTTTAATCTAGACCTGCCCTCTAGTCTAATCTAACCTTTTCTCTGTTAGATCAGAGATCTTCTTTGTACCTGAAATTTGGTCGTCACAAAACTGTCAAGTCAGCACCCAGCTTTGTTTTGGTAAACTAAAGAAATTAAATTCTTTGAGTCTTTAAGACATATTCTCCTGCTTTTGGGTAATTTTTTTTTTTTTTTTTTGTAACCTTTTTAATACACTGATACCAGAACAATACACGGAAAAAGGACTTTCAATACTGATGTCACCATGGCAAAATACAGCAGTAAACACCTCCTTACTTCTCTGTTCAGCATCTTTCACCTATGCATGAAAAGGTGTCACTGGTCCTTTTCTAAGCCCAGCATCACATCAAGCATTGATTTGAATTACTTGTCCAGTACGAGGAACACTCACTACACACAAACATCCTATTAGTACAAAGCAAGGGTAGTGATACTTAGAAGACAGATAAGGGGTAGTATAACTGCTTATATTACTGTATTTCCTAAAGAATTTTTAAAGTTTTGAAATAACACTGAGACTGCACACTTGAGTACTCAGGGACAGAAGGCAATGTTAAATTGATTGCTTACAACTCCTCGAAGTGTGTGATACCAAAAATATTTTTTTTTTTTTTTGCAAAAACTGTTCAATTATTCATCAAAGACTTTTACGGTGTTTTGGGGATGAACTAGGGAGGTATTAATTTCCTGCAGAAATGTGATCAAAGAAGCAAAAAAAGAGAATGGGTGCTTACTTTTTGTCCTTTTCCACACTGCTGCATTAATGAGAGTCATGGTGCAAGCTTGGGTGCTGGACCTCTGACTCTCTGCTTGGCTTGTGTAGTGGCACCCTGAGAGGCAGCTTTTCCCAAGATCATTTGCTATGGAGGGAAGAGCTGGGCACGGTGGAGGCAGTGGCCAGCTGGTGCTGCCCAGCTGGGGGGCCTGGATGTGGCCCCAAAGCTGCTTTTATGCTGTGGTCTGGCTATACCCCCCAGTGCTGCTCTGGAGCTTTGGTTCCCTCTGCCTCTGAGTTCCTCAAGGGCCAGGAAAAGTGTGGGTCACCCTCACCCCCTCAAAGTGTCTGATTTATAGCAGGAGTGGCACATGGATCTATGGCAAATATGTGCTGTGGTAATATCTGAAATTTCTGTTTTAAAGGTAAAGATAATATTACCTGTAATGGTAAACCCGTTTTCAGAGCTTTTGTGATGTTAAACAGAAATTTTGTGGAGCACCAAAATACTAAAGATGGTAGCCATGGGGACACTGAGAAGAAAATCTCCTTTTTGTTTGGTGTGGGATTTAGATTGCACACACTGAGTAAAGCCTGAAGTCTCATGTGAAAGAAGAGGATAAAATTAAGAGATAACCTCAATTCTAGAATTTTTTAACTTCTGTCTGTTTGATTTTGCAGGCTTGATGCAGATTTCTAATGTGGCTTGGCAGCTTCTGTGAAAATAACCTCAAGAGTTGCTTGTCACAGAATATTTAGGCATTTCTTCATTCAGCTGTACCTTCTTTATACAATCTTTTTTTGCTGCACTCCAGGCCTCTTCTTGCCAGCAAACATTTCCATTTATTTTTCTATCAGCTTCTTCCCTAAAGATGAACCCCCTGCTAGGACACAAATACAGGCTGTCTAACTAAGCCTTTATATTTAGTCACAAAGTTCCTTCTCTGCAAGTAGGAAGCTTTTCTGCTACTACAGATACAATTACATATGGTTTTTTAAATGTCCATCAAATACTGAAGTTGATACCTCACAGGGACTCAGAAGAAAAAAAAAATCTTACAATGTGTTTTCAGCCTTATGCAAGGATTCAAAATCTGGTGGATTTGGTCGACACGCTGTTTCCATGGCCATCCTTGGCTCCTGTTTTAAATGAATGAAAACTGGGGCAGAAGGAGAGGATCAGAGAGTGGTGTACCCCACATCCTGGCTCTGCTGCTGGCTGCAAGAACTTGCAGTCACACAACACGACAAATAATGAAGAAGCTTAAAGCTTCACTGTGAAAAACCTCTATTTGGAATTTCTGACGTAGGTGGGGCAAAGTCACTGTGCCTGGTGTTTTCCATAGGCTCAAGTTCAGGTGTTCCTCATGTGAAATGCTCTTCAGTTTCCTCCATGTCCCCTAAGTTGCACATCTACCAGATTTTAACATTCTCCTCCTTGTCCCTGAAGGAATTTCTGCACTTGATATTTGTTACTGTCTTGTCTTCCTCTCAGCAGTAAAATTTCCTTTTCTGTGGATTAAAAATTGGGTTTGTTTGATAGAAAAGATTTCTTTCTGTCACTTGACTGAAAGCTTTCTGACTTTGTCTCCCTCACTGTTTATGGACATCTGGCAAATCTCACTTAGTTATGTAGTGTGACAGATACCAGGGGTTTAGGAAACATGAGTCAGGAGTCACATTTAAGGTTTTTTTGTGTTTTAATAACAAATCTTAGTTATAGTGTTTTGGTTTCTGATCTTGTAGAAGAACTAGAATGGTGTTTTTCAATTTTCTGGGAAATAAGTGCAGTTAAAAAGACAACAAAAATTTTCAGCTGATGATGCATTTCTACAATCCAGTAATTTGTATTCAAGTAATTTATTTCCCCTGCCCTCCTGTGAGTGAGTAGTTTAGGAGAGCTTTATCTTTGTCATATTTGAGTTCAGCTCAGGAACCTCATTTCAGGAGGCCTTTTCCGATCCTGTTCCTTGGGAGTTTTGGGTAGTGGTTGTTTATTTTTCCCTCTTTTTTTTTTCCCCCCAGTGATATATTCCAGAGTTCCTACTTTATTCTCTTCTAGGAATATAGGACTCATATTCCATTCTAATGTAGAACTAGAGAGTTTATAGTGCAGTTAACAAGGGAAATTTGGGGCAGTTAAGTGAAACCTTAACCTTCAGTCCTGCTATGATCACCAATGCTATCTTTATTCTCCAGTTAACCTCAGGGGAAACATTGTATTTTTTGTTTGAGGAGCAAGGGAGCATTCATTACTTTGTCCGACAATGTTCTTGGAATTTAGACTACATATCATGAGGGATGAATGTGTTTTGTTCCATTTTATATTTTCTATTGGGATAAGGAGTAGCATTAGTATTTTGAATAAAAACTGCTAGAGAAGAATGTCTTTTGCAACAGGCTCTGGAAAGCTGAATATAAGATTCCAATCAAAACTATACTGTGACGCTATAATTTCTGACATTATTTCAAATGCTGTGCTTGTCGTATCTTCCAGGGTTTTTTTAATGTGGTACACAGCCAGATCTGGATTCCCTTCTTCATATTTCTTCCCCTGTGACAGGGACAATTTGTTGCCAGCTGAATTGTTGAGAGGAGAGACTCTATCCTACCTATTTCACCTCACATTGTGTAAACTGGCATAAATCTACTCTGTGTAGATCAGGTCCCCCCTACCACAGCCATTTAGTGACATTCATTGGATTTCAGTGACATTTAGAATTTCAGTGTCTGTCTGAATTCAAACTAGTCACCCTCACCTCCTTTTAAGATCAAGGCAGAGAAATTTGGACAGAAGACCTTGCCAAGATGCAAGGTCTGTCTGAGCATGAGGGGTCTTGTTCCCTGGAGGTGCTTCTTTCCTTTCATAGAGTATTGGTCAATGTCAGGGTAACTGAGATTTAGTTCTCTTACCTTCCAGGTTCTGGCTTCCTTAAGTGAATCATACTTTATATTTTAAGCCTGCCTTTGCTGTAAGCCTGGGCTAGAAGATGATGAAATAATTGTGTAGATAAAGATGTCTTTGGGTAGGTGGTCACCACAGCAGCAGTTTAATCTGCCAGTCAGCATTGTGTTTATCTAAATTATAACTAGCCTATGCTTATATCCATGTTCCTACATAATATGGACACTGGAAAAAGTGTGCTTGGCTTGTTTAGTTAGAAGTGACAGAGTTCTGAGTCTCATAAACCAAATGATGATACTCATGATCACTGAAGAAGTTTCTCAGACATCTTGAATGAGAGAGTAGGATGAAAGAAAGATCTTACAAAAGAAATGGAAGTGCTCAATTATTATCTCAGACAGAAATGAATAAAACCACAGTAAGGCAACACCTGACTTAAAAGTGTAAAAATGTGTCTGCAAATAATGTTTATTTAAGGCTGTGGAAAGATCTGGCAGAGCTGACACAGGCCTGTGTGTTACCAAAGCAGTGTATGAGTGTAGGACCTTCCTTTGCAAATTGTGCAGAGTACTTGCTTCAGCCAGCACGTGTCCTTGGGGAGGGGAGAAGCAAAGTGCCAGCAAATTCAGAGCTTTGGAAGTGTGTGTTGTTAACTAATTCCCACTGCAGTGAGCTCCCGACTTCTGGGAAGCAAGTTCAGCAGGACCACGAGGCCCAGTGAGGAATCCATGAAGAGTCCAAGAGGGATTTGTCTGTCTAAATGTAGACCTCTCATGCATTTTGGGTACCTGCCACTGAAACCAAGGCTCCCTTTACAAGAAATAACTAAACTGAGGTTAGGTCTTGTGTGGTGCAGTCCATCTGCTCCTAATGTGAGTACACAGAACAGGCCAAGTGAATTGCACCCTCAGCCCAGCTATTTCTCTCCATCAAGAGAGTATCCTATAATGGAAACCCTGAGTGACTGGTTAGGTGTAGATTTCAGTAATCAAGAGATGTCTAACATCAGGTGAGATAAATGTCATTCTCTGTCACTTCAAGGCCTATAGCTAAATACACAAAAAGATGTCGTGTGAAATTGGTGACACAAGGAAAGGTTGAGTAATCCAGCATCCAGACTGATAGGGTACAGCAGCCTTGCAGTTGTTGAGGAAAAAACCTCATGGAAGACCATGTCTTTAACTTAGGTTTAATTCCTGGCTGCATTCATCTGGTGTATTTTCTATGAGAACTGAGCAGGATGTTCTTCTCTGAGTTGCTCTTCTATTCTAACAGTATGTGAACGTGTTGTAGCATACAAATTGCTTTTCAAGAAAATAATTCCATGCACTAGAAAAGGACTGGATAAATCACTTAAATATGAGAGGCCAGGAGAGGATGAGACTGTTCATATGAAGAGGGTTTCTGTGCAACAGCAGCATCATGAGATCTTCAGAACTGCTCTGACATTCCCTGGCTTTGTCCTCATTCTCCCACATACAGGACAGGGAGACAAAGGGTAAGGTGGTGACAGGGCAGTAGCTTGTGTTGAGAGATCCCAAAGACATAAATTTGCTAGGAGATTCAGGAAATGTAACACACACACAGGTGTCTGAAAGCCTCTGCTGCAGTTTTCCTTACAAAATTATCTTTCTTCTTGTTATCTCTAGAGTCATTATGAATCATCATGAAATTTTTTTATTCTTTCTGTTGATATACTGGTTTTCACACAAGTTTATATGTAGAATGTTTTATTTTGACCAAAATTCTTTCCAAAATTCCACAGGCTAAATACTTTTCTGGCTTGATACTAATCTGTGCTTGAGTACAGTAGAAGGAGCCTGAAAAACAATAGTGTCATTGACAAAAAAAATGTGAACTTGCTGCCTACTTACTACTCAGGAATTCTGTATTACTTGTGTGAATTGTGTTTAGTGATTTCTTTTTATGCACCTTTGAGTGTTCTTTATTTCCTCTGCTGCCACAGAACTATGTGAATGTACTTACCCAAAAATGTGTTGGCATATGGATATATCTTTGCCAGCCTTTGATGACAGGCTGAGAAGTTTTCTGTTGGGGGTGACCCCGTGCATGAATCCAGTCTGCAAGGTAGCTGAAATACTGTTTTCCTGTACTTTCAGCATAAATCCTAAATATTGTAATTAAAAATTGAACACAGTTTCAAGTGTGGTAGCCTGACCCAGTAGCTCAGATGTGTGGTGTGGTGGGTCGACCCTGGCTGGATGGCAGATTCCCACCACAGCCACTCTGTCATGCCCTCCTCAGCTGGATAGGGGAGACAGAATGTAGAGAAAGGCTTGTGGGTTGAGATAAGGGCAGGGACAGATCATTCACCAATTACTAGCATGGGCACAACAGCTTCAGGGAAATTATAATTTATTACCAGTCAATTCAGAGTGGGGTAGTGAGAAATAAAATCTTGAAAACACCTTCCCCTCATAGCTCTCCCTTTCCTGGGCTTAACTTCACTCCCAATTCCTTTACCTCCTCCCCACCAGCAGTGCAGGGGGACAGTGAAAGGGGGCTGTGGTCAGTCTGTCATGTTTCTTCTGTTCCTTCCTCCTCAGGGAAGGACTCCTCACAGTCTGCCCCTGCTTCTGCCTGGGGTGCCTCCCGCAGGAGACAGTCCTCCATGAATTTCTCCAGTGTGAGTCCTTCCCACAGCTGCAGTCATGCAGGAACAGACTATTCCAGTGTGGGTCCCTGCAGGGTCAGTCTGCAGTTGCTTTTATGCAGTAACTTCTTTCCCCCTTTTAAATCTGTTATCCCCAAAGTGCTGCCACCTTTGCTGATGGGCTCAGCCTTGGCCTGTGGTGGGTGCATCTTGGAGCCAGCTGGCATTGGCTCTCTTGGATATGGGGGAACGTTCTCAAAGCTTCTAACAGAAGCCACCCCTTTAGCTCCCCATCTGGGCTTGCATGCAAGCCCAGTGCATGTGGATAAGGCAGTGCAGTCACAGTTTGGGTCATTGGCACGGCTCATGTGCTCAGATTTGCTGCCTGAAAAGTACTTTGATAGTCCAGGGCAGTAGTACCAACACACAGCACTACTCATTTTTCAAGACTTAGTAAAACTCTGTAGTAAATAGAAAGCCATTCAGGATGCTAATTTGTAAACTGGTACAGTGCTGATTCCATGCAGCCCCAACAACAGCTCCTTTATTTAAGTGTGGTTGCGTGGAGGAACTTCTCAACAGGGACGCAGTAAGGAATGGACAGTTCTTGCTGGTTTCCCAATGACTGGTTGTAAGACAACTGTCTTTTTGTAATTTTGTACAGTGTATTTCTCATGGTGTGTCATGCAGCAGCAGAGAACCACCATTGCTGGCGACGCAGTGACGCCAGGATGTGGGATCTGTCTGTCCTTTTCCTGTTTGTCTGGGTGCCCCCCCTCCACCAGGGAAGGCACTCCTGAAATGCTGATGTGTTACTGAGGACCAGAGACTAGTGCTACATCTGTGCCAGGACTGCATGCTCTAGTGTGCTCCCAGTCTTGTAAAATTACATGGTTGTGATGGAGGGAAGCAGTCATAATAAAAGCGACACGTGTGCCACTCCCTACTCCCAGTTCTCTTTCCCCTGCACACTAGGTAATTTCCATGTCATCCTCTACCTGCTATTCCTTTTCTCCATACTCCAGCTTCTCTGAAAACAGCAGATTTCTCCTTCCTCATGTACCACATTAGAAGCCCATTTTCTTGCCTTACCTTATCTTGCCTGCTTCTGTACCTCACCTTTTCCTGTCCTTGCTCTTTCTGTCTCATGTAAGGTCTCAAATAGCAGTAGGAACCTTCCTATCAGTGTCTGAATTGAGCCAGCTTTGACTAAAATGGCTGCTTGGATACATATTTTGCATGTAGACCCATCAGTTCAGGGGTTTGATTGGTTAGCTGAATCCTATCTGTATGTTTTGATTTAATGTCGGTGAGTGTTCACTGAACACTGAATGTTCACTGGGTGTTCACTTCAATTGCTTTCAGATAGTATGTGGGTAATGTGGGTAACCAATGTCTTTGGTGCAAGACATTGTTGAACACAGATGCAGAGACAGATCCATCACACACCAGAGAGGTGTATTTGGGTGCTGAGTAGCATGGGAAGGAGTGCTGTTCAGCTGGTTTTTGAGCCAGTGCTTCCATTTATAACTCCTGAGCTTCTTCAACATATTTTTTCCGGCAGCTATTCACACTTTCTGTCTTTTTCACATGTTGTATCAAGAGAAGCAGACAAAAGCCAATTCCAGGTAAATTGAATTTAAAGTGAGGTGAGTTGAAACCCATTTCAGAATACATGGTGCTGCTAATTCACTTTATGCCTCCATAAATGAGGTAGAATCATATTTCAGTTTGTCTGTCAAACAGTAAGTTTTTGATATAAAGATCAGAGAATCTAAAAGTGCTGATGATAGTGTCCACAGTGTGGATGAAATCTTTAGCTACATGATGGCAATAATTTGCTACATAGATCAAAAACTTCTTGTGGCAGAATGGTGAGGCTGAGCATCCATATTGAATAGCACAGACAAAACCATGGCTTTTTAAATTATACATGCTTATAAAAATGGCTAAACAACAGAGCTGGGGAAGGTGGAGGGGGAAGGTAGTGAAAGCTTTCAGTGAGGTAGGGGGAGTTGTCAGTTTTTATTTTGTATGGCAGACCTGAACTAATAGCTATTGCTTCAGACTCACAAAACCACACATCATGACTTTATTTTTGTTTATTAAATTTATTGCTCTGGGGGTTGCACTGAGGGCAAGAACTGCTGCATACTAGGAGCTTTTAAAGGATATTTTTGTCAGTGTACTGAACAAAACCACTTATGTGCATGTGTGGTGTGCGTACTGGTCTCATAGACTGTCTCCTGCCAGGTGGGTAATAAATGCTCAGCTGTGGCAGTTCTGAAGGTCTAACAGCCAGACCAGCTCTGCTGTAACCTCTGATGTAATGATGGGGAAAGGATTAAAGAGCAAATAAGGGCCATTCACTCTTTAAAATAGTTAAAAAATTTATTCTGCATGCAATAAGGCTGTTAGGAAGGAAACTCTTCCTTGCTTGCCAATCAGATGTTTTCAGTGCAAGCGCTGAAGTTCAGCAGTTGGCAGGTGGGATCTCCATCCCAAATTTATACTACTGTATTTATTAATTTTTGTTAAAGATGCAGCTCTATCCTCTGCACTTTCAGTTAGTTTCCACTGCTACTGCTTTAATGGAAAGTATTATCTTGCAGTGAATGAACTGGAAGAGGAGAAGTTTCCCCTTCTATTTATCATCTGTTTACAGGGTTTTGATTAAAAGAATAAATGTGTTTCTCCAGCCACCTCAGCTAAAAAAAGACCATCAATTTCTCAAAGCTCATAAAAGACTTGGAGAAATAAATCTGAGGCTTTCACTCTCCTGACAAGCTGCAGGAGCCTGCAGAACTTGCTTTCACACTGGCATCCTTTCTGCCCTTGATGTCATGTGCAAAACACGAGGATTTGTGCTGTGCTAATCCCCCTAATGAGGGCTTCTCCCAACCTCTATATAAACCCTGCTCAAAGCCGTGGCTGCTGGGCAGGCACCACAGAGTCAAAGCACCCGTCTTTTGAACTGCATTTAAGGCAATTAGGGGCCAGGACTAAACCAACACCCAACACCAGCATCCTCAGCAGCAGGAGTTATTATCCTGGTTGGCTGGGGCATGGAGCTGTGGTGAGGCCAGGTTGTCCCACAGCAGAGATCTCCCTGCTCGTCTCACTCAGGTTCAGCAGGGAGGCAGAGCCTGCGCCCAGCTGTCATGGGAGCCCTGAGGTGGCTCTTCTGGGCTGGGCTGGGCTACCTGAGCTGCTGCTGTCCCCCACAGGCACAGGCACAGTTTCCCCGTGTCTGCATGACAGTGGAAGCCCTTCGCCTGAAACGCTGCTGCCCAGCCCTGGGGACAGAGCCCGGCAATATCTGCGGGTCCCTGCAGGGCAGGGGACGGTGCGAGGCTGTGCAGGCAGACACTCAGCCCTGGAGTGGCCCCTACACTCTCAAAAATGTGGATGACCGGGAACGGTGGCCCCTCAAGTTCTTCAACTACAGCTGTCGGTGCACAGGTGAGATGGGTGCTGGAGGGAGGGGTCTGCTAACCTTGCTTCAAAGGCTAGAGACATTCCTGGTGGTATAAAGGCACAAAGAAGGCTTCAAATATTACCATTTTCCTAAAAATTCTTACATATTGACAATACTATTAGTACTTTTTCAGAGCAGCAGGGTCAAAGAAGTGTTTTCTCTCCTATGAACTTTTGTGTTTTCCTCTTTGCCTGTGCAGTTATCCCTGTAGCCAGTGATCCCCTTTCTCCACAGGGTTCTGGACCTTTCAGTGCTGCTTTCAAACCTCTGTCACTGCTACTCACGGTGTGGTGAACCTGGATCAGTGTGCATTGTTTGAAGATTTATTCCTCATGGTCTAGTACTTTGCAGCATGACATAGCCCTGTGCACTGAAAGTCTCCCAGTGTCAGGCCAGGGTGTTTCTCAGGTTTGTTGACTAAATCTACATCTTACACTGATCCAAAATGTGTCTGTACAACCATCCCACCCTTTCCTTCCTCATCTCCAGCTACTCCTTCTCACTGTGACTTTACGTGGGCTCCTGAGTTTGCACGCTGGAGGTGAAACGGATCTGGGAGGAGATGTGCTTGAAGGTTAACCTGGCCACAGGGAAAAGGTTCTCATGAGACCACTTCGCTAATGTTGGCAGGAGGCAGTGAGCAGGAAGGTGAGCTCAGGGCAGGATATGGTATCAGGACCCTTTCTCAGCAACAGCCCTGGCTGAAGGGGGGTTAAAATGAGCAGGAGCTTCAGCCTCAGCCCAAAGTCCTGTGCAGGGCTGGCAGGAGATGGCACCATCTCTCGTTGGGCAAAAGGCATGTCTCAGCCACTGAAGTCTCTTGCTAGGCACATTTCAAATGAAACCTGGGATTTCTTGTTGAAAACATCAAGTTTTTTGAATTTTCTGACATGGGAAGAACAAACTGCTTTCCTTCAGCCCGATTCTTCGAACAAGCTGAACTGTTTTGTCTAAAATATACCTTGGCTCTCACTACCAAAAAAGCCTGGACCAATCTAAGAAGGCAGCACTGCAGAGAGTTTCAGCCAAAGAGGTTAAATTTTCCAGTGCAGTTGTCACCTGGAAACAGAGAGGTAGTGGCAGATGATTTAAATAGATATATGGTGTTACCCAAACTCCTCAAAATCATAACAATAGACTTTAGAGCATACATCAGTTTTTATCTCTGACTGCATTTCAAATGCTTGTGTGGAGGTACTTTTCCAGATGGTTTGCAAAAAAAAAAAAAAGAAAAAAAATTGGATGCACATTTTTTTATCTCAAAAGTTCTTACATACCTCCAAAACTTAAGTCACGTATCACAATCAGGCACAGATCCTGGCTCAGAAGAACACTGAAGCACATGGGCATACACCAATATTTACACAGTTAATTAGAGAATCAAAACCTGGGAATAAATTGAACAGCAGTGGAGACAGACATGGTCTGCATAGGCAGACATTAATTTGCTTGTCCAAGTAGAGATAAGCACTGGTATTTGATATTTGCAGGACTGGATCCCAGGTTACATAAGCAGAATGTAGTGTCCTTTCCTTCAGCCTTACTTTTGAGCTGGCTGCTCCCCTTGTCTCTTTAAATTTGGATTTAAATTTGGATTTAAAATTTGGATTCCTCTTTCTCCTTGCAGTTTTTAAAATCTAAATATACCAGCGTTCAAACAGTAAGTCAAAGGCATCCTTAAGCATGATTTTCAGAAAGTGTTCCTGGGTTGTACTGTGTTTGATGGTGTATGCAAAGCCACTTCTGGGAGAATGCTCAGAAGTTCACAGCTGCGTGGGATTTGAATTAGATCTGATGCTTTTATAATCCTGGCAGTTGTGGCTCTGTGTCTATTAGGGGTTTTTTGTGGGTTTTTTTTTTACACTCAGTTTAATACACTGGTTGGTTGCCTGCGCACCAGCTTTAAGTGGCTTTAAGTGTGGCATTTATTAGGCATCCAGAGCTATGCTAACTGTGTAACATAATGGTGGGTAACATATGGTAACATAAATTAAATATGCTCATTCAAAGGGACATGGAACAGTGCACATCTCTGCTATTAAGGTGTCCTGTTTTCCAAGTGAATGTTAAGTGCAAACTGCCTGTTTGGAATGGTTCCTGTATTGTGCAAACTCCAACCCCACCAAGGCTTTTTCTAGCACTTCAACAAGATAAACAGCCATGTTCCATCTTGGCACTGTTTAATTTATAGCTTAGAAATGGTGTGAATGATAAGCTGTGGGAACTCCAACTACTGTGTAGCCAGTAATTTGGTTAGACAGTGCCAATTGAACGTGTCACATAGCTGATGGGTGTGTGGTAGGGAACTGAAGGAACTGTGAGGAACAGGGGCCAAGGTTTTCCATTTCTGGAGTTTTCACAATAAATGTAGCTTTTTGCTAAAAACTTAATATCTAAGGAGAAAAGAAACTCTGAAATTTTTTCCATTTGTTGAAGACATTCACTGAAGACAAATACCTTAAAACCATATCTATCCAGGCCTGGGTCCTGAATATTTATGGAACCCCTACCTCCCCCAGACAACCAAACAAACCAAAAGAAAAAAGAAAATCAGAAGCACAAATATGGATGGATGGCTGTAATGGGACCAGATAATTTTTTTTTTCCATTTCCAGGCTTCAGCAGATAATATGCATTAGTTTTTGTTTAACTAAGGATAAATAGAACAATATTAGAACAAAAGAAAGATCCAGCTTTGCTTCCCACTTTTTGTGCCAAGGGCCATGGTCAATCAGCAACTGCAAGTCTGTTGTCAGGATGCTGCACATTTCACTCAATGTGTTGGTTGCAGCAAAAATATCCTCTCTGTAAAAAAATATGGGGTTATGGCATGAATGTAGTTGGAAGGTAGCAAAGAGTTTTTAATTCTTGTCTAATTTCAGTTTTGAATTTATTGATTGTGTTCTACAATTGGTTTGGGTACACCTGATATTATTCAATTTACGTAAATTCTTAAACTGAAATGACCTGATGACAGATCCTGACAGTATGCAGAGCTGTGTGAAGGGGAATGTGCTAATTTGATTTTGAATAAGGTGTGCATGTTGAATTAGACCAAGTGATGGATACATGAGTCCAACCTTGACTATCAAGACTTGTAGCTGATTACACAATAAAGCATTATTTCAGTGATAGCTAAATTTAGTTTAGAAGAAAACTGTTTTAGAAGACTTGTGAACTAAATGCTATTTTGAGTTCTTAATGATAATGTTGTACTGCTGGGATAGAGATCTGTTATAGCATTTTAAAAACTCAGTACAGAAGACTATTGTGAAAAACCATTGCAGTCTGTCATGTGGTTGCTAGTACAGATTGTGACAGTGATTAAACAATGACGTAGTTTGAGTTCACTGAGGACTTAAACATAATTATCATGCTTTTTTTTTCTGCTTCCACTTTCTAAGGTTTATATATGGGCATGTGATGAACTTTACTCTATTTTTTAATAGAAGTTTTTTGGTTGCCCCAGCAACCTCTGGGCTTGAGAAGCAGCTACAGTGGTGTGTGATGACTGGCGTTAGTATATACCAGTGATGTTTATGAGCACATTCCCAGTGTCAGGTCATAAGAAGTGTGTTTTTCTCAGTGCCATGCCCATGGACTGACCCACTGGGAGAAGTAGCATGGTCATGGTGCCTACAGAAACAGCCACATTCACCCACCTTGACTGAGAAAGAGCACCTTTGTTGCTGAGTTAAGGTACAGAAGAAGACAGCTCCCAAGGCATGTGATCCCATCTCCAGACAAAAAGGTCAGTGGAGAAGACACAGATGGTTTTTTTGACCAGTGGCAGTACAGTGGACATTCCTGGAAACAGTGGAACAAGCCAGGATCATCCAACAGTGATATGATCTCCTTGCTGTGTACCAGAATGACCTCCCACACCCTGTTCTCTGGAAACCACAAGAGATGATAATAATCTCTATTGTCCGTGGCATAGCCTTAGGAGGGTGGTACACTGGGTTCTTATGTGTTAGTCACTGAAGGTGAACCAATGCTAAGGCATGGATCCTTTCATGTTCCTGTGTGCAAAAGGATCTTGTAAGGGTCTAACTGCCTTACTGAAAATACCTACTGTGTGCTGCCTCCTGCTATCATGAGATTACTTTTCCTGCTCTCCTAGAGCTGTACCACTGAAGTCCACCATCACCAGCAGAGCAGACAAGGAAGTTAAGTTGTAGAGACCACCATTTCACCACACTGCCACGTGGGAAGTGCACAGGGCAGTAAATGAACTTTCTGGAAACAGTACCGCGTAATTTCCAGATCAGAGGTCTGATAGAGTGCTTTAGAAACAAATGCTGAAAGAGTGGCTTGGGTGGGTCATAATAAAGCTGGGTCTGATTACTGCAGTAATTTCTGTTTGCAGTGTGGGGAATCCCACAGACCTCCACCAGCCACACTAATGGCAGTCCTGTGATGCACGGAGTCTATTGAAAGAAAATGACGAAAAGCAAGGTTTGGTATCGTGAAGTGTTGTTGTTTTGTGTGTTTCTGACAATAGAACATTGCCAAGTAGACCTGAGGATGTGACAAAATTGTTCAACACAATCAGCAGAAATAATGCAGTGTGAAATACCACTTTGCCTGGAAATCATCTCCTGTTTGCAAGTCTCCACTGCAGTCCTCCTCACTTAGTAAAAGCTCATTCCCCATTGAAAAGTGACTGGGGAAAGTGATGGAAAGAATGGACCCCTCTGATTCCTTAATAGATAGGGTGGTTATGGGATAAAATCCTGCAGAGCATCATTTGCATATAATTACCACCTGCCCAAGGGAAACAGGTGAGAAGTCATTGTTCTACCTGGCTCCAGATACATACAGTTGGAGAAAAGTTTTCTTCCCATGAAAATAACTCATCATTTCAGGCTTTTGCAACTTCCTTCTCAGAGCCTGAGGAGGTGTATAGAGCATACCTAAGATACAGATATTGTCTGGTAAAATGATTTCAGGCATCAAGACCTGCATAGATTCAAAGGGCTCTTCCTGAGACAGGAATAGGCACCATCAGAGCCTCAACAAGTGACCAAGAGTGTCTTGTTCTAGTACCAGACAGCACAGACCTGGTCCTGCACTGACTTTGGTTCTCTTAGTGCTGTATTTCACTGTGATGCTTACCCAGCACTGTGAGTAGAAGGGTCCTTTAAATGACTGAAGGAATAACTGGCAGTCTCAAAAGAGGTTGTTGACAGATCTTTTTCATGGTTAATTCCTGGTTTTTCCTCCTTCTCTTAAGGACTGAATTGTACCTGAATGTGAGTGGCCAACAAATGCTTTCCAGAAGTTCACGGTCCATGACTGAAACTTGAGAAGTATACATGGCCTAAATAGGCAATGTTGCAAGATATTCCTAATATTTGTCATCTGGCCAGATCAGGCTGGAGTATGTGTTAGGCCCTGATAACTAGGCTGAGGCATGAAGAACGAACAAGACACAGATAGTGGAGTACACTAAATGATAACAGTAATTGTGCTGTTCTGATGGGTCCTTGAGGACATTGTGATCCAATAAATCTTCCAGGTTCATACTCTCCCATATCCATACAATTCATACAATCTGCTTTGTTCCATATTACTATAATCTACTTGCTTTTTCTGGGGTATGTCCTCATCCCCTTAAGCCGGTGCAGACTCCTGGCTTTGGGTGCCTTCCCTCATAGCTGGAACAAGGCAGCTGAACCCAACTGCTTCTACTTGCATCATGACAGCTGTAAGCCATACATCTGGAAATTGTCCTCATAGGATGCCATCGGGTTGTGCATGATCCGAAACCTTGCTGAAGTCTTCATGCTTGTGGTCCCTAACCTGAGCACTGACCCTTGGCTTCATGATAACTTGTAAACTTAGAGATCTCAGGGGCTCTGAAGCAACCCTAAAACCAACCTACAGTTGGTGTGAACTCTACAAGTTTGAGTTAAGAGTCCTCATATCATGGCAGGTCTCACAGGAGTCTGTCACAGATGTTTACAGTTCAGCAGCCCTTACCCTAAGAGCTAGACATAAGCTTCAGAGCCTTGTTGGTATCAGCCCTTGTAACCTTGGGGGTCTTTGAATTTGGTAATAAGCCCTGTAGCTCCTAAAAATCTGAAATCTTGCTTTATTGTTAGTTGTTGTTCTGGTCATAGGCTGAAGCCCATAGCTTAGGGATGTCTGCCCATCTGGGAACATTTCATAAGACACTTCCTCATCCCATGTTAGTCCTGGATCTAGCAGCACCAGTATGTGTGGTGAGCAGTGAGATTTTGTGGCATTTTGGAAAACAACTGGCATGGTTGTTGTGGAGTGAGTGTATGGGGAGTTGGAGGGGAGGTTAAGGAAGGGTTAAGGAGTCAGTGCAGGTTTTTGAGAATTGCATGGGTATCCCAGAGGAACCCCGACTGCCATTCTGCTCCCCCCTGCCCCAGCAGCATTGCCCACTGTCCTACCCTGCCGCAGCCTGCCAGCGCACAGGCAGGAGGCTGGAGTATACTGCAGGGGGCATTTCTGCTGCTGCCAGCTGTCTGCCACAGCCTGCAAGAGGCCACACTTAAAGCAAGCTCTGCTTTCCTGGGCTCTTCCATCTCATCAGAGAGTCTGAGCTAATATCCTAGAGCAGACCTGATTGCTTGCCTTAGGAGTGATGCCAGCAGGGAATGACAGTACTGCAGAGTTTCTCAGGCTGTTTTTGCAGCACTATTTAGTAATGCTTAAAGCATGACCAGCAGCAACCCTGGTGCTTGTCCTGGTTTGTGTTGGGCCCCAGATACACTGTTAAGAGGCACTAGTTCCTCATAAGTTTTGTCCTTAAGAATTTTTGTCCCTTGTTTAGGGATTTTTTTCTGTGCTTAAGGATCCACGTGAACTGACCCTCTTTTGGGTTTGATCCTGGAAGTAGGGGAGTACTTGAGAGCCAGTCCAGCAAAGCACTTCATCATCGGCTTAACCTCAATTGCTCAGCTCTGTTCAGTGAGAGTCCTCGTGCCTGAGGGCTTTGCAGAGCTCTGAGCACCTCAGGGCATCAGGCCCATTACCCAGCACTTCCCCAGCTGGCTGAGTGTGATTCTTGGCCCTGCTGTGGCTCTGGGAATCAGGCCAGCCATCCTTCTGGTTAGTCAATTGGCCAAGCTGCTGGTCTACTCAGCTGCTGTCCTTTCCAGGAACTGGCATCTCTGGGGAAGAAGAGCACTAATTCTTAGTTCTCCTGCATTTCACTGTTAGTTTTCCCTGATTCATAATGTCATGACTGATTGTTCCCTCTTGGTCCAGGAAACTTCAGTGGCTACAACTGTGGTGAATGCAAGTTTGGCTGGACCGGCCCCGAATGCAACAGGAGAAAGCCAGCAGTTGTCAGGAAGGACCTCCACTCCCTGACAGCAGAGGAGAGAGAGCAGTTCTTTGATGCTCTGGACCGTGCCAAGACAACCATTCACCCGGACTATGTCATTGCAACTCAGCACTGGAGAAGTCTGCTTGGTCCAAGTGGAGAGGAACCACAGATTGCCAACTGTAGTATCTACAACTACTTTGTTTGGCTTCATTACTACTCAGTCAGAGACACACTATTGGGTGAGTGCTTTTCTTTTCCAGTGGGCTCTGCAGGTAAAGGAAAGGGTGAAAACACCACTGCTGAACAAATATGTGTGCTTAACACAGCTGTGATGCTTCATCAAGCAGTGAGTCCCAGTAGTAGGCACAGAGCTGTGGAGCCAAACGGTGGTGAGAAGCTGGTGGCTGTCAGTAATAGAGGGAGATGTCCTTTGGACCTGCTGTGGTCTGGTCCCCCCACCCCATGGCAGCTCAGTTGCACTCCTGGTGCATCTTCAGTCTCACAGGGAGCAGTGAACAGTCTTCACTTGAGTGAACTGAAGGGTGGACAGGCAACGACTGACTTCAGAAAGATGTTCCCAGTCCATAGGACAAGGTAGATGCAGTGGCAGTGGACAAGAGGTTCTGCAGTGGTGAAGGCACAGACCATGCCAGCAGAGATATTTGGAACCAGAGTGCTATTGCTTTCTTGCTGAAAGTCACTTTACTTCAGCAAGTCACTAAGGATGGGATTTGTCTGACTAACCACACCTTTTAAAACCAACCTAGCTTAGAGGTTTGGGTATCTAACCCCGTGCTTTCTCCCAAATCCAGATTACTAGTCCTCATTGCTTTTCTAGACAGAAGTACCTATACCAGCCCCATTTCACAGAGCCTACTTCTTGTAGGAGGAGCACCAACCAGTATGGCTTTTCTACTTGGCAGTCCCATGTGCAAGCTGAACAGCCCTTATCCATCTCCCTACTCGACAGTGGGTTCCATTCTGCTTGCCCCTCTGACACAGTTCCATTTTGCTGGGCTGAAGGAAGCAGTCTCTGGCCTAGTGAGAGCAGAGGTCCTTCAGGGGACAGAACAGTCATGTGGAAAGGGGCAACTTCTAATGCTGCTGCAGTGGTAAAGAAATGCAATGTGGGTTGAAGCTTTCTAGAGTGATAAACAAATCCATATGTAGTTTGAAGCTCCTCACCTCTCACCCAGCAAAAGCACAATACAAGAAATAACAAGCACAATTTGAAAAAAGTTGGCAAAGGATTCCAGATTACTATTGGCATGGAAAATGCTGACGTTCTCTTGACAGATAGGTGGTGTAAGTCTTGCAGTTGAACAAGAGAATGAGATAATGCACATATTAGCAAGGAGATAGGGTTTTAGAAAGTAAAACTGCTTTTTAAAAATCAAAATCCACTAAAGTGGGAAGAAATCTTCACAATATGAAACTTTTTAGGGAATGTGAAGTTTTGAGAAGCACTGGAGCAAATAGACGAGTTTGTTTCACTTGTCCCAAGTAAATGATATAGCTTCTGATGTGTGCACTCTTTTTTCAAAGATGCACAGCAGAAGGTTCTTAACTCCACTCCAGACAATAAAAGAAGGTGCTGTCTTTTTCTCCAGCCTTGTTTGAAGCCTAAATGTCTATTTTATCTTACTTTTGTAGGTCCTGGCCGCCCCTTCAAAGGTATTGATTTCTCCCATCAAGGACCTGCCTTCGTTACGTGGCACAGGTACCACTTGCTGTGGCTGGAGAGGGAACTGCAGGTTAGCTGAACAGCCTTTCCTTTTCCTTGCACAACCTCTCCCTTTTACTCTGTCACTTTGTTGACCCAGCCAATGGTAAGCTACTTCCTAGGATAGTTTCTCACCCAAAGTCTCAGGAGTATTTGCTCACTGATTTTTTTTTTTTTTTTTGGTTTTAAGTGAAATTAGTGCTTTCTGAGTGCCAAGGACTGAATGGTTTCTCACTGTAAATGGTGATGTGAGGGTTATTATGGAGATTTTTTCCCTTCATCTCCACAACAGAGGATAGAAGATGTGAAGTAATGGTATTTATTACTAAAATTGAAGCAACACCTTCATGTAGAACTTGGTAACTGATATTCTTGGCTGATAGTGAAGATACCATTCCAATGAAACCAGCTCTAAGTATTACTCCCTTTAAATATGTCACATTATTCATTTAATACATATGTATATTTAGAAATATGCCTTTTAAACAGATATATGCATGGCTGAGAGTCAGTTGCAGAAGCATAGACCATTTCCATTTGCATGACTTCTGAATTGGCAATGTTGCTGTATTTCAGCCTTACAGATCTCTAATGAGAATGGTTCCTTATCAAAATAGCTGCAGGAACTTGCTTGTGTGAAATGGTATCTGGCAAGCAAGCACAATCAAATGCACTGTACTCCCCTATTAACACAAGTTCTGATTCCTCCCCAGGGCCAGTTTTCTGGAACGAAAGCCAAACCGCATGCACAATTTTACCCATTACCCACTTGCATCACTCAAAGCCTCTTACTTGCTTAAGTCTCTATTTATCTCTACTCCTGCTCTCCTGCCTGGTCTCTGAGTTGGCAGAAAGCCTAACATGGCCAAAAGAAGTGCAGTCCCACAGTAGGCAAACTAGTGACAGTGTCTTTGCTTAGACTGCTTCAATGCCACAATCTTTTGGAAGGAGTTGGAGCGGCACTGTGAAATGCAGGTGGCTGAAATGCAGAATGAAAAGCAGAATATTCAGTGAACTATCCAGTCAAACAGCTTGAAGGAGTCCCTTTCTTTCTCTTTGCCCCAGAGGTGATTCCCAGCTAACGCATTTCTGTCCCTTGCAGCGTCTGATGGGCAACGAGTCCTTTGCGCTGCCGTACTGGAACTTTGCCACAGGCAGGAACGAGTGTGACATCTGCACCGACCAGCTCTTCGGAGCACCGCGGCCGGACGACCCGGCCTTGATCAACCTGAGCTCCAGGTTCTCCCGCTGGCAAGTGGTTTGTAACAGGTATGAGAATACCCAGGGCAAGCTCGGGTGTGGACAAAACCTTGTCATTCAGCATGGGCTGCTCTCCCAGTGTGAGCGAGTGGCAGGAAAGGAGCCAAGACATCTTCTTTAAAACTGGAAGTTGCCAGCAGTGTATGTGTAGATGGTGCTGCGTAAACTTTCTCTCATATTATGGAAGTGTCTTTTTTAAAGATGATTTTTCTAGTACAGGATTTTTGTTGATTTAGCCAGTTTATGGCTGCCAAAAGTCTGAAGAGTTTCCCTATTGGCAAGTATGTTTCTAACAAAGAAATGCCTGTGTGTTGGTTCTCTGTAACATACACCCAACTGATCTCAACAGCAGAAAAAGAAAATAGTTTTGGCATATAGGGAGCTAGAGATAGGCTGAAAAGTCTCCTACCTTGTTTTGGGTGAGACCTTAACCGTGATATATTTAATGCAGTTTGGGGATTGATTTTAAGGTATCTGAGATTTCACATGAAAAACAACACAGAACCAGCCAGGAACTTGCTGCCAGCTCCCTGTGGGAATGTGCTGACTTGTGTGAGAGCAGGGCTTTGACAGGGGATTCAGGTGCAGGACTGGGGTGCTGTGACACAAAATGCTGTTGGTTAAAATATCCATACATCATTCTTCTCTCAGCTCAGGGGCAGTGTGCAGTTAGTCAGACAGAGGTACCAAAAGCTAAGGGTTTTTCAAAAGAGTCTCTTTTCCTGGATACCTAAAGAGATATTTGAAATTCCAGCTTTAGGCACCAGCTGGCTTTAAGTCCTGCTCCTACTTTTTCTCAAAGATAAATAGGGCTTTGGTTTTTTCTTGAAAACTGAATTTTTGCCTTGCTAAGGTTAAACCAAGAAGAGCTTTTGTTTACTGCAGAAGTTTCTGAAAATGCTGTTTCATTTCACACTGAATAGCACAGATTTATTTTTTTTTTGGTGTCACAAGTGTTACACTGTTTTTCTCATTCTCTTTCCCTCTTTCTCTCCCTGATATAAAGGATTTGCTCCCCATTAGCTACTGGGTGACCCCTGCAACAGCACGTTGTTCTTGAAGGCCCTGAAAAAAGAGAATGTAATGCATTGCTATTACTTTTCTTTTAAAGGGGATGAGGGATGGAAAGGGAAAACCCATTTTCTGTCATGCATTTTCTCAGCTCACACCACAGCTCACATTTCACTATCTTTTTTCTCTTTCTGTTAAGAGTTAAAAAAATACTCCTTACTCAGGAGTGAAAGTTTGTCAATTCAAAGTTGAAGTCTGTTTTACATTGCCTGACAAAAACTCTTCTTCCAAAGCCCTTGGGAGGGGAAAAGGCATGATGGGAGTTGTGCTCGCCTTTTCTAAAGCATCCTCTCTCTGTGGCAAATGAACCTGGTAACCCTTGGTGTAAATGACTAATGGTCCAGAGAAGATGCAGAGCCACAGAAAGCCATGCTGTGGTGACAGTCCTGCAATAAATTAATCTCCGAGGCCATGGGAGGTGAACTGAGCTGCCACAGGAGGTGTCCATCCCAAACCTCTGCTCTCTTACGTGAAGAGCTGAGGCTTCTTTATACTGCGTGAGAAAAAGCCAGCAAACAAGGCATCACCTTCCTCTGACTTGTGCCCTGCTCTGTTCCGTGCTCAGTTTGGATGACTACAACCGCCTGGTGACGCTGTGCAATGGCACTGCTGAAGGGCCGCTGCGGCGGAGGCTGCCCCAGGGCTCCAGCGAGCAGCTGCCCACCGTGGAGGATGTCAGGAGGTGCCTTTCCCTGCAGGAGTTCGACAGGCCCCCCTTTTTCCGCAATTCCAGTTTCAGTTTCAGGTTTGTCCTTCCGCTCCTCTGGAGCTGGCTGGGTCACTGGTTTTATTCATGAGCATGTTTGTCAGCTAAATGTGGTTACTTGGTGGTGCTTTTACCCATCCACAGGAATGCGCTGGAGGGCTTTGATAAGCCAGATGGAGCCCCTGACTCACCGATGCTGAGCCTTCACAACTTGGTTCACTCCTTCCTGAATGGCACCAGCGCTCTCCCTCATGCGGCTGCCAACGACCCCATCTTTGTGGTATGCCTTTTAGCCCCGTGTGATTGACTATGGCTGTGGCTCAAAGGCACCTTTCTCACCAGAGATTTGCAGAAAAAGTAAAGTGAATTCCCTAAAAATTAGTTCTTTAAATAGAAAAGGAGGAATCCTTTATCTTTTCTTGAACACTGACACGCCTGCGTAAAGGTTGAATAAAAAGGAAAAAAATCTCAGGATAATTTATAAAATATGAAATGAGATGCTAGGAAGAAGAGCTGCTCTTCCAAGTCATGCTGCCCTGAATCATTCATTAGGTGGTATCTAAATGGAATGGCTTATATTACACAATTTTACAGCAACAAGGTAAAGTGAAAGTAGGCCTAGTTATTTTAAAGCAGTAGATTGAGGGGCTTGTTTCTTTGTTTCAAAATTTGCAGGCTAAAAGGATGTTCATCTAATGTCAGGGTCTCTTGGGAAATAGAAATAATGTGATTTCACTGGTGCATCAGAATAGTGCTGCACTACCATGAGCAGCACAAATAGCAATGTGCAAATCAAAAGCCAGCAGTCAACTCTGCTTATACATCTTTCTCCCCTAATGAATTTGTGCCAATTTATTTTCCTCTTTGTCAGATTAAACCACAGTGTTTACATTACATATATAAATTCTTTGTGTATTGTATCTATATATTATGTAGATACATTTCTTTCTCACCTGTATTTTAAGTTTTCAATCTTTTTTTGGAGAAATTAGTCTGAACATTTACATAGTGGTTCTCCAGATTGTTTCCTTAATAATTCTTTAATTCTTGCATTAGTTTACGTCTTACACAGTGAAATTCATTTCAGTATGATGTAATTTTGTACAAAAGATTATCTTCTGTAGGCTATTTTCCAAATTTTTTCCGGGGTTGTATTTAAAAAAACATGAGTACATCAGAAATTAGTTTCAGGAATTTGTAGTAGTTGTCTGAAACAACTTTCCTGTATTAGTTAATTATAGATCTATAAACTCACCTGATCAAATTCATGGGCACCTGGAGCTGTGGAGCTGGTGGCACATGATCTAAAATGAGCATGATGGAGTCAAATTTCCTGCACCTTTCCATACTTATTCAGAGACAAGAAAGACTAAAATAAATTTGAAAGGCACATTCACCTGAATGAGCTCAGTGGTTCCTCACCTGAGAAGATTCACCTGCCCACTCGATGCCAGTCGATGTTAAACTGTCTGGAGAAAGATCTTACTGTGAGCGAGCAGCAACATTTTGTAAAGCAAAATGTCCTATGCAGAAGATCAGTTGAGTCTTCTCATGAGCTTTTCTGGTTCCCCATTCTGTAAATCCCGTCTAAATTAGATTGCCCTCTTCCATCTCTTCAAAAGCTCCAGCCACCCTGTGCATTTGTTGAGTGTTTTGAAGGTGGTTGAGTTCTGAAAGAGCTTAATGAGCGTGTGTGCCCATGCCCGGATTTGCAGGTGCTTCACTCCTTCACTGATGCCATCTTTGATGAGTGGATGAAGCGTTTCAAGCCCCCCAACACCACGTGGCCTGAGGAGCTGGCCCCCATCGGTCACAACCGACTGTATAACATGGTCCCTTTCTTCCCTCCGGTGACCAACGATGAGCTCTTCCAAACTGCGGAGCAACTCGGCTACACCTACGCCATTGACCTGCCAGGTACGCCCCGGGATGCTGCTCCTGGCCAAGCCATGAGACAGCTCACATTTTCCATGGCACAGGCCTCGATAAAATAAGGAACCTTTCACAAAATGCGCAGGTCTATTCACCTGCTCACTACCCAGCATTAATATTTGGGTACCTGGAGAGATGTACCTGGGTGTTTTATGTTGTAACCCTTCAATTTTGAAGATTTTCCGTGTCCATAGCTGGGATGTGCCTTAGGGTTTGTCTATTCATTTGAAGTTACCTTTGACACATATCAGACAAAGAAAAAATAGCAAGAAAGCACAGTATTTATGCACAAAATCCAAATTTTGCAAGAAGATATTAAAATACTTGTAAAAGGCAGAAGAGTAAGAACTGCAGGAAAATCATGCTTCAGCTCCTTTTCCAAAGATTAAATCTAACTAGTTTCTTTCTCCTCTTCAGTATTACTTTGAGAGGCAGTAGGTGCTTATCTAAGCTGTGTGGGCAGGAATTTCTTCTAAATGCTCACCATATATCTGTGGTTTTAATCTGTGGAGACTATTTAAAGGTTTATAGACTGCAAAAGATTGAAACCCTTGTCCTCAGGCTGCATTCATGCAGGGGAGCCCTGCTTTGTGGAGGCACACTAGCTGCTTCTGCAGTGCTTTTCTCAGGGGCATCCCCAGATTTTCCCCTGGAAATTTAAACTCCCCCTCTCACAGAGTTTATGTTTTCCTCCCTTTGGACTACTGTCCCCCTCTCCTGCTTTGAAAATGTGGATGCCCCTTTGTCATGAGGCACTTAGAGAGGAATATGGGCAGCTTGTGACTCTGCTGCTTCTCAACTCACACCTAAAAATATTGTTAGTGAAGGAGGGTATCTATCCCTGTCTGTATGGCCTGTGTTCAGACAATAAAGCTTTTATATCCAAACCCTTATCTTTCATCTAAAAGAATAACTACCTAATTGTACTTGAGGTAATCACATTAGAAATAAACATATATTAATACATTGCTGGTTCTTACTTGAGAGGTGGTAAAGAGGTAAACAATTCATTTTGGGACTTTACTAATTTTTGGAATGATTTTACTCCACTTTTTTGAAGACTACAGGTTGGGGCACAAAACTTTTAGTTGCTTTTATAGTCAGTGTGACATCTCCCTTAGCCATCTGTCTCCTCTAACCCGTATGTCTAAAAAGCTTTTAAATATGTGCAGTCCTCTTGAGAGGTTTTTTTTTTTTGTGATTATTTTGTCAGATGTGATTATTGCCATCTCAGTATATGTAGCATCCTTCAGAAAAGGAGAGCAAGCAATTTTTGCTTCTGAAAGCATAAATAAAACCACAAAAATTCAGTGAAGTGGAGCAGTGTTATTATAGGATAAGCAGTATTATTTTTGAAGACAGTGGTTCTTCAGATGTGGTTCAAAATCAGCAGATGCGATCTGGAGCTGGTCAGCAATACCACACTAAGTAGTGTTTTTAGTTAAAGTTTGACAATAGGCTGCTTTGTGGTCTTTAGGAAAATTTGAGGGTTTTCTGTTGACCAAAATAGCTTGGAAGCAGCTGTCTTGAAATGTCACTTTAGAAAGAATTGCTTAAATCATTCATAATTTTGGCCAAATTAGATGAAAGAATGGCCTTTTTGTTTTGTCGGTGTTAATCTTTCCCATTCACAACACTTTAATTTGTATGAATTTTTGAGGTTTAAATTTAGCTGTCAGCTTCTCTGGCAGGAAGCATCTCCAGCTCTGGTATGTGTCTCAGTTACGTGGTGTGTTACGAGCTTTGTCTGTGGCCAGCAGGTCACTAAGCTGCACAAGTAATCACAATTATCAGCATGTAGGAAACATAACATCTTCTGTGTAATTTGCAAAATTGAATTATGGGCTGTCCTCACTTCAGTTGTTTCATATTTCCAGGTTCCCTTGAAGAAACCCAAGCGTGGGCTGTCATGGTCGGATCCACAATTGGCGGAGCACTTATAGCTCTGGCCGTGCTTGTGCTGCTGCTTGTACTTTTCCAGCACCGAAGGCACAGAAGAGGTTTTGAACCACTGATGAATGTGAGCTTCAGCCCCAAAAAGTACATGGGAGAGGCCTAGTGCCCTCACTTTCTTTCTTTGCTTGCCCTTGTAGGAAGTGACCTTGATTGCCTTACTGAGATCTTAGCTGAGACTTTATCACACACTTCTCTGGCAGCTGACTAAATTGCTCTCATTCAGGTTTTTCCCATTACCTTGTGAATTGTAATGTGTGAAGTCTCTGGGCATATATGAACAAGGCCCAAGTCAGACTAGATTTTTTTCATTACTAAGTGTTATCTGGAGTGTGTGACACTTGTAAATCATCCTTTATAGACTTAGATCAAGACAGCTAAGAATCCAAATAGGAGAAAACCAGCTTGAATAACCAAGATAATTTTTCACCTCAATGTGTTCTTAATTTCATTTAGCAGCATTAAGATGTGCTGAAAGTTATTAATTCTACATGTATATTTGAATAACGTATTATTTTACAGTTATCAATAAATTTTCTGAATAATATAGTCTTGTTTTGAGGTTCAAAATGTTTCATGCTGTTTGATGAAATCCTATAGGAACATCCTGGTTACAGTTTACTTCAGAAACGGGATCGATTCTATATGTTGTTTCCAATAAAGTTGATGTTAGCAACATCTGGTAAACTCTGAAACTCCAATTCTCTGAAAATTTAGGAGCAGGATTTCCCTGACACCTATACATTTGTGTTTTACCTCTGTGTTAGGGACTTTGGTCAGAAGTTGAAAGTAGGACTTAACTTTTTTGACTCTGATGAGCTGTTCTATGAATCTAGACTTAAACTTCCAAATTTCCAAAGTCTGGGATGCAGGACTCAAGGTAACAAGACTAAGATAATTTGCATTACTCAGGTGTGCAGGTGGGGAATCAGTTTTGGATGTGGCAGTCACTAGACCCCATCCTAAACATTCCTTTATGCATTCCCTACATATTTCATTATTTAGACATAGATTTTAAGCCCATTTTTGTGGTTCTTCTGTGTTGTCTTGGAACAGGTTTCTTTACATCCCAAATGATGTCTTGAACAGATGCTGTCAGATTTGGTGCTTTATATTAATTAACATCAATTAAGTGTTCAGACTTTGTGTATTGTGGGGTCCTGAGTCTTACAAAACCTTTGCTTTTGTAGCCTTGAATAAAAAAATTCAGTCAGCAACGCTTTCTGGCATTTCTTTTAGGCCTGCTCAATACTCCCTGTCCAGACTGGGAAGAAGATGGTTTTCACTCATACTTAGCTTTGAATGGGTGTAACTTGCAAAACTTACCTCTAGAATGCAGACTTTCTGGGGCAAACAAAGTTGTGATTTGCTCACCACACACTCAGATAGCCCTTGCTCCATCAGGTAGACAACAATCTGCTGCCTTTTCTGCTGTTTTGTGGTGCCTTTGGGGGATCCTGGTGTGCTTGTTCCGGGATTATGCCCAAGATGTCAAAGGTTGAAGCACTTTTTGTACAGCAGCTCAGCTCAGTACCTTAGTTTCCAGCTCAGGCTGCCTTTTGGGCGTTTTTGTTATTTAGGGACCAGTGTTATCTGGTGCTGAAGACATCAGACGAGGTCTCCAGAGATTCAGCTTACACGTGTTGTATTAGCTGACCCTGATCAGTGTCAGAAGGTAGCTAGGTCTGAGATCTCCATGTGCCTTTCTCAAGGACTTGTCAGTTGTTTTCCAGCACTACAAGACTATGGCTCTTCATATAGAATCACAGAAGTTTTTGGGTCCAGATCATCCAGACCATCCTCCTCTGCAATGAGCAGGAACATCTTTAAATAGATCAGGTTGCTCAGAGCCCTGTTCAACCTGACCTGGAATGGTTGCAGGGATGGGGCATCTACCACCTCTCTGGGCAACCTGTGTTTCAGCATTTTCATTGTAATAAATTTGTTCCTTACGTCTGGACTAAATCTACCCTCTTTTAGTTTGAAAACATTAGACCTTGTTCTGTAACAATAGGCCCCACTGAAATTTTGTCCCCATCTTTCTTTTAACCAAATTTGAGTACTGAAAGTGTGCAACGAGTTCTCCCTGGAGCCTTCTCTTCTCCAGGCTGAACAACCTAGAACACGCACCAGTTCATGCTGAACACTAATTTAGAGACCTGCTGTTGGATGGAGACTGACACGTTTTTGTCCTTCCTGGGATGTGGATGCCAAAGTTTAGAAGGCACTCTGGAGTGTTATTTCCAAGAGTGGATGAGAATTTTCCTTGGGGTCACAGGGTGCCCAACTACATTCATCAGCTTGGAGGTTTGTATGCTGCTGTCCCAAGGGTTTGCTTTGCAAGCCGCCCTGGTTATGGGCAAGTAACTGTGGCAGTGGTGTAGAGGAAGGAAAAAAAAGAGAGGAGAAATGTAAAAATTGTAGCACAGCAGCTGACTTGTTAGAACAGATTTTGCCTAAGTGCCTGTGGGTAAAGCAGAGTTGTTCTCGTTTCACATGTCGACTGTAGTGGAAAGGTATTTTCCTTTCCAGGAGAAAAGCAACGAGGGCATTAGGTTGATGCTATGCACGTAACAAGTACTAAGGTCAAAGACCTGCGCATTCCTCTTTTCGCTGGCTGGCGCTTCGTTTGGTGATTAGGGCTTTAAAACTGTGAGCGGACTTAACAGCTGCTTATAAAAATCTGCAGCTGTATCGAGAGCACAACCTGCCCTCTCGTGGCTTACTGAAAAATTACCTGGTGGCGATGGAAAGCTCTTTTTCTCCCTCTTAAGAAAGTACGGCAACCAAGAAAAGTTGTGTCTTTGGTAAAAAAGAAACACAGGTCAACTTTGCATGAAATGCTCAAAAAGAAAGGAAATTGAGCACAGACATTTTAAAGAACGGATGGAGAAAATCTTGCAACAAGTCTGATTGTAAAGGTTGGTTTTCCATATTTTAGTATTCCATTCATCCCAAATCACAGAAGAAACTTTTTTTTTTTTGTTGCTGGTTTATGCAGGTGTTATTAAATATCTACGATCTCTTGTTTCATAAATTGTCCTGAGGCTGCTGGGGTGGGATGAAGAGAGATGCTCAAAGGCTCCCACAGATGCCTAAACTGAGGGAAGGTGTGCTGAAAACATAATATCCCCAATATCCACGTAGCCCTGTACACCCTGGGACTTTCACACTAGAAACCAGTGCATAGCACTTCCTCAGCTGGTGCCCATGGACCACCTCTGCCCTTCACTTTTTCCCTTCACATTCTCAACCAAACAGCCACACAGCGCAGCCCAGGGAGGAAGGAGGAGGGATCAGCACATCTGTCTTCGTGTGCTTTTTACTCAAGGCACTTTGCTAACAGATGGGAGGTACACTGCTGAACGGCCTCAAGCTGAGAGGGATGTAATCATCACCACCCCTGCCCCTCTTTAAAATAATTCCTACCGAATTGCTGCTTTCTTCTGAGAAAATGCTCTGAATTACACAGGAGCATGTAACAGCTACGAATGAGATGTCTGAGCTCTGGAGAAGAAGTGCTCAAAAACATGCCTTCCTCAGCCTTTTTTTTGTCAGCTAGTCCCATGCAGCTTTCAGCTTTGCATGTAGGGTTTTGTGTGGATCATCTTTCTGAGGAGTTTAATGCTCCCTGGACACTGGTTAATTGCTCTCCCACCTGGCTGTACTGGATCCATGGGCAGCTAATGCCTCTTTCTGAGTCACCCAGTAGGTCAGGTGCCTAAACCTTGACACTGCAGTAAGCTGCTGAAAGCCACAGCATCTCTGTCAGTCATGGCCTGTGCCTTTGTGAAAATGAGTATTGTGAAAATATTCTTACGGAATTGGCGAGAACCTGTTCCCTGAATTAAATTAAATCTCATTCCTGGCTGTTTAACTAAATGCTTGAAATGGAATCTGTTCCAATTCTAGCCCGATTTAGGACAGAAGTGACATAAAGCTGCCACATCTCAGGGCTATTGCTGTAAAGTTGTAAGTTGCAATACCATTACTGACTTTCTTTTAGGGCAGACACGTGCCTATACTTGTGATGGCAGAAAAGAGAAGGAAGAGAAGCAGACTGAAAGACTGTCAGCCAAATTTAAGGTGAAGGTGTACGACACTTGTTTTCCTGAAATACTGGCTGCCCCATTGTGCCCCATTGTGCAGGGCGTGCAGCCAGTGACATGTCCTGCACACAGATGCCTGCACTAAGGCAGGTTATGAACAAAGCTGTGTCTAGATCCTGCCCTGTTTCAGTGCTCCTGCTGCTGAGACATAGTATATATTCATTATCCAGAGCTTTTTACTGAAACTAGGCTTTGCTAGACCTGGGTGACCAGACAAAATGGTACCAATGCTGTCCATCTTTTTACACACCAGCGTCTTCTTGTGAAGGGGAATTCACCTTCTCTTCTATAGGCTGAAAGACCATGGACAGCAAAAACACCTCTACAGTGGGTTTCAAATCAAGACAGCATATAAACCATTGCTCTGTATAGTTTCAAAACCGTGCTCCAATACCAGCAGGGGATGGATGAAATATGAAAAGAAAGCTCCAGGTATTCACCTAACTGCAGAATCTTCAGGTTTGGTTATTTTGCTTTTCCTGATCTTCTTCATGAATCCTGTCTGCACTTCTGATGATGTTACCATGTGTTCCCACTTCACAGGTCTCATTTGTCCTTGGGCCAGGACAGATGGGTTTTGCAGGATAGTAACAAAGCTAGTAAATCTGAAAATGAGAGTGAGAAACCTCAACACTGCCAAGCTTTTCAGGAGAGAGCAAATAAGCACTCAGGTCTTTTCCACATCACATAATCCATCCCTGTTCATGTCTCCTCCCTTCACTGCCTTGCTCTCTCTGGCCTGTTGACAAACTGATGAGCCCTGGAGCAAATTCAACAGGCAGAAGGGAAAGAATGTATGGGTGGACTGCAGCCATTGCCCTTGGCAGCACTTCCAAGTGCCTGAATAAAGGAGGCAGTCACTAGGTCTCCAGCCCTTATCTCTGTCCTCAGGTTTTCTCACAGACTAGATAAAAAGGATCCTTTCCAGCACCATGGTTCTGCCTGTCATGGATCTCCTTCTGTGGCTCCTGGTTTTCTGCGAATGTGTAGCAGGGAGCTCAGCTGTCTGCTCTGGATATGGTGAATTGTGTTTTGTGAATTTACAACTGGGAGACAAATGCTTAAATGTTCAGTGTTGAGGCCACAAAATCTCCCCTGCATTTTCCTTCACTGGGTGATTTCATTGCTGCCTCTAGGCTGCTTCCAGTCCTGTTTCCCTGCCATCCATCTCTGTTTGGTCTATACTGTCTCTGACCAGATTTTTTTCTACATTTCTGACTTAGAAGCAGGTCTTCTGAGGTTTCTTTCTTCCCCTCCGCCACCCCTGCCGCCATGCCTTCTACTTGAAAACATCTTTCAGTGGCTTCATATTTGTGTGGAGGCATTATTGTTCAAGTATCTGTACGAGTTTCACAGTTGCCTCGTCTGCTTGAGTCAAGTAAATAGCTGCTAAACATGTTAAATTCTCAGAAGATGTTCTCGTCTGCAATAAGGCTAATGACTGGCTTTGTTGGGGCTTTGTTGCCACCAATTTCAGATAGAGCCTGAAGTGCTTATTAAACATCCTTCATTGGTTTCTTCTTCATTTTTTTGAGACTTCCAAACTCCAGCCCCGTGTTTACAAGCAAATTTTTTCATTCTCTTTCATGCTGCCATCCCACAGTCAGTGGCTGCTCGGGGTGAGGAGGAGACCTTGCCAGAGAGCTGCTGCTTCTTCCCGCGGTGCTGCAGTCGGCTGTGCCGGGCGAGGGCACTGCGAGGAGAAGCGGCGGGCTCAGCCCTTGCAGATGCCCACCAAATCTCCTCACAGTCCTGAGCAATGCCGGCAGCAGCGGGTTTGTGGCTAGCAGGTGCAGTCCTGCTCGGCAGGCTGTGCCCTCGCTGGTCCCCCGTGTCCGGCAGAGCTGGGAACGAGCAGCTCCATGGAGAGCAGCTCCAAGGCGGCCGAACCTCCTCCCCAAGCCTGGAGACGGCAGCCTGGGCGAGCTGGAGAGAGCCTGGCTCCCGTGCAGATGTGCACACCTGCTCCGGTGCCAAACCCCAGGGATTTACAGGTCAGCGCGGAGCTTTGAACAATAGCTCTTGTGAAGGCAAAGCACAATCCTTCCTGGGGAAACAAAAAGCTGGATTGTTTCTTTCAACAGAAAGAAATGTCGTTCCTTGTGGTTTCCTCCAACATTTTCCACGTGTAATCTAAGGATAGGTTGATTTTGCGAAAGCCATGAGAGCATTTGTTTTAATATAGAACTTGTTGCATTTAAATGAACCCCCCCGCTAAAAATATTTGATCAGGGACATGACATATGTAGAGAAAGACTACAGAGCTCAGTGCTCATTTACACTATGTCTGTCTGCTGGTAAGAAAGAAGTATACCCTGGTGGCTGTGCTAGGGCAGACAAACATAAAGATAAAAGGTATATTTCTACTAAAAATTGAAAAGGGAGGGAAAAAGTTTTACTTTTGTTCCAGTCTTGCCTATATCTAATTTTTTTAGCTTGGTCTGGGGATTGTTAGTTGTGCTTTTGTGATGTATACTTAATTGTGTTATTCAGACAGATGAATTTGTGTCAGCTCATCACAACAGCCTGTCTCATGGTCATTTTTGCTTTAGTTGCTGTCAGTCTCTCAATATTGGTATGCTTTTTATCTGGAAAACACATCTCTAGTAGCACTTCACAGAATTGCTCTCTCTTGTTTCTCTAATATTCCATGATTTATTTCATTTGGAAGCAAGGTAGGGGCAGGTTTTACAGACCAAAGTGAATGGGAATGGGAATTTATTGAGCAACAAAATGACTACTTGGAATATTGCCTTTGCCTGAAAAGTGTCAGTAAATTCAATTTGCAGCCATGGAATCTCAGACTTTTTTCCTTCCACATTTCATGGGATGTGTAGTGGAACTGCTTGCTCTAGAACAGAATCCCTTAGTTCTCAGTTGTGCCTGTGGCATGGTAAAGAATCTTTGAAATTGTTTTAGGGAAATTTGAAATTTGTTTATTTCAGCATTTCAGGGCACTGTAACTGAATTGGGAAACAGAGTTTCCCAAGCTTCACAACAGCTGGGGAAAGAAAAAAAACCAGTGTGACTTTCTAGCATATTTGTATTGCAGTGCAGGATTGTCCCAGTTCTGTTTTCTGCTGGGATTGTCCCAGAGATTTCACTTCTGTTTGTTCCTCTAAAGACTTCTCCAGTCTCCCTCCTCTCTTCCACATTGCTTGCTTGTCCTTCTGGCTCTTTCTGCCTTGCTTGTCAAATACATCTATTTCACCCTTGTCCTAGGTTAAAAATGGATGTATTCTATTACCACAGCTGTGGGCCATTAGCTGTTATCACCTGCTAATGACCCACCCCTGATAACAGACAATGGGCCATCAAGAAACCACCACATGACTCATGGACTTATCTCATCCTATTGTGAGATGCTCCACCCAGGAGGGGGAGCTGGGCATTCCCACCTGGATATAAGTTGCCCTTAGAACTGCCTGACCTCAGCCCTGTCTGCTGGGTGACCAGAGGACAAGAGCCACCAGGGACCTTCAGCTGGACCCCAGACCTTCCATCGGATCATTGCTTCAACTGGACTGCTTCAGTTGGACTGCTGCGACCACCCTAATAGGGTACCAGGTTGTATCTAACTTTATCTGTACTTTTTCCTTAATATTATTTTACTTGTTTCTACCTTTTCTATAAATTCCAATCTTGACTTGTGACCTCCCACTGGTTTATTTTCAAACCAATACAACCCTCCTCTAACTTATCCATTAATGTTCATTCCAGTGGGGGAAGGTAGAATGATGCTTAAACCTAGGCTGTATTTTAAAGAAACATCATAAATTGAGCAGCACAAATAGTTGTCCCACACAATAACCATTTGTATTGTATATACTCTGCTGTTTTAAATACAGTCAGGGTTACAGTTTAAGAGTGTGTGAAGAGTTCACCTGTTTATAATTTTATTGATTATTTCAAATTAATTAATATGTATATTAAAACTGAATAAATGCATAATTGAAGAAAATAATTAACCAGAAAAAAAGGAGAAACTTTATCACAAACATTAAATTTAGGAGCCAGACTAGGCATCTTTATCTGTTTCACTTTAAGGATATTTTTACTGATACTCAGCTCAAATACTTCCTCTTAATTCCATTATTCTGTAGCTCCTGGACTTGTTTAATTTTACTCTATTCTTTCTCCCATATTCCTTATCTCATAAAATAATTTATTTGAAGCAATTATAAGTGTCAAAGATGTCTTGTTGCAGTAGGCTGGTGTCTTCTCCAAACCCGTGCTATCCTTTATGCTCACTCACTGCCCTGTCCCCAGAGCTCCTGGCTGTGTGTGCAGCCCAGCCCTGTGCTCCCTCCCGTGGGTTGGGCTTGGACAGGTGAAGCTGATGGCAGAAGTGAGTGTCATCTCAAAAATGGGCCATCATCTCTCTCTTTATAAGACAACATCATTCCAAAAGCAGATCCAAATCCCAGGGGAGGTTTTTTTTGAATTTACATCATATTGCAAGTACTTGAAACCTGCACATTCTTTATATTAGCTAGGAATTTGTATCTGATGGCTCTCTGGAATGCCTGAGCTTAACAATGCATCAGAAAACATTTTCTTAGGCCATGGTTTTCCCTGGATTAACGTCAGCAGTCGATTGGATTTATTAATGTTTGCCATCGATACTACCTGAACATCCAGGTAAATGGAAATGCATTTCACAGATGCAAATGTAATATTAGGTTCAATAGTGTATTAAGACAAGAGAATGCTAATAAATTCAGCAAAGCCTCAGAATTTAGTATATCAATATCTTTTCAGTGCTAAGACTGGGTGTTCAAATGCCATCTCTAAATTGAAAAAGAACCGACCAGAACCTTCACTTGCCATTCAAATAAAAGCATCTGTTGTTTTCAAACAGTTAGATAGTTGTATTTTCACTTGTTAACATACTTCTCACATTTCATTCTCCTTGAATTTTATTTGCATTCTGATGAGACAAAAGAATCGAAATAGGCTTGCAATGTTTCATACAGTCATGAAACAAATATCAGAAGTCTGACAGAGAAAATGGCTGTGATAGTATTTCTAGACTGAAGGATTCAGTGGTGTTTGAACAGGCAGGTAAATTTTTGACATTTAATGGAATCAAATCCCTAGCAATTCACATTTTCATTCTGTTCCCAAGATGATTTAAATCCAGTAGGATTTAAAGCAAGGCACTATTAATTAACAGAATCTTCTTGTAGGTGCACAGGAAAAGGATAATAATTAAAAGAGGTTAGATCTACATATCTACAGATTTTCCATGATTCACAGAAGACTCCATGCACTGCTTCAGCTAATATCTCTTCAAGGAAGTACCAGAATTTTAAATTGTTGATTTTACTAAATTCTTCTATGACAAGCAATTGTTTTTACCTTGTCAGGAAACATGCACAGCAAGGTTTGCCATGTGTTAATAAGATAAAGAATACTGCAAAATTATTACAAGCTGGAAATCATTCTTCAGCCTTCTTCAGAGGCTGAACACTATTTTTTGTCCTCTTTGAAAACACAGTGTTTTGGTCTAGGACAGGGAACACAGCATTCCACTCTAAAGAAAGGAGCACATTTAAGAACCCTACCCAAACAATTTTTTTCACAAAAACACTAAAAATGAGCCGGCTTCTCTCAGTTCAGTGACAGACACGCCCAGAAGGTGTCAGGCTTCATCTGTCTTAGAGAGCTGGTGTGGGTACCCAGAGGCAGGTAACGCAGTGCCACTGGAGATGCTCAGCGTGCCGTGCCTTGGCTCCAGCTGCTATCCCAGGAAGCCATGGATTTCTTGCTGCTCTGCAGGTTTGCCAGCTACACACAGCTATCTGGAATGCAATGCAAGCTATGACTCCATGAGTCTCACAAAAGTCTCCAGTGCTCTTTGATTATCCTAGAAAATCCCAAGGCGCTGGGACTAGAAGATGTAGACACAGGATAGATCCATCTGGCAGCTGAACCAAACCCTGCCATACCCAGAATGGCAGCAATGCCTCTGTTTAGACAACTAAACCCCTTCTCAGGGTGAGATTTAGTTCGCCCACATTTAGGTTTGTACCAAGTTAGGGTGGGATTCAGCTCATCTAAATTTAGGAAATTGGTTCTCTTGCCTAAACTTAGACCTTCAGTTTCATTTAAGGTTCTTGAGACCATCCCATGTGGACAGCTAATTGCCAGTCTGGAAGGATGCAGGGCCTTTGCAGGTCCTGTGTCATGGCTCCTGGCTCTGGGCAAATGTCTTGGCAGATGCCTTGGCTAATTTAAACTGTTTCAAGTGATGCCAGACAGCAATATGTAGGCATCTGAACAAACCCCTAAATCTTGAAACCTAATCAATGGAAGAATTTTAAAGGGGCTGCATTGACAGTTTAAAAACCTAGTATGAAATCTTAGACTCTACTGAAGGAATTAGAATAAGCCAAACTAAAAAGTGAAAGAGACCCCTCTAATTTGCCAGATCCCATGTTTCTTAAAGACCAAGACTCATTGACATTTTAAGACTCCTGGATCATTGGCAGTCTTGTGCAAAAAAAAAAACAAAAAACAAAAAACAAAAGTGTTCAACAGTTGCAATAAAATACTACCATTAAATCAGCTCCTAATGTGATTCACTTAGAACTAATAAGTAAGTAAAAATAACAATCAAGTGTAATTTTAAAAAGTATTTTATGTATAGACACAGAAAGACCTCACCTTTTGCAAGAGAATAAATAAATGGCTCCTGCTTGAAATTTATCCTTAGATGTCATGACTTTGGACACCTCCACAATGTTTTTCACTTTTCTGACAGATTTTAGGGGAATATGGTTGGCAAATAAATATAGCTGAAAAAGAATGCTGTAGAATGAAGTTCATCATAAGTTATTTTAAAGATTCACTTTACCTCATGATTCTCCAGTATCTGACAATCATGGGATTAACACTGCTGGTCTGCAGAGAGCACTTTTTATTCTGCAGACAAGAAACCACAAGACATGAGTCAGGTACTTACTTCAGATATTTATTGTAGTCCATCAGAGAATATCAAATACCTGTTTTCAAACCACCAATATACATTGCCTTCCTGGTGTGAGTGAAGGGTGATGGGAATGAGAAGAACTGATGAACGTGACTTAGATTTAACAAAACTTGGATAAAAATTAATTGGACAATTTTAAATCAGAACAGTTATAGTTTTATTCTTTATATGGGAAAGCAATCTAACAGAACCAATACCATAAAAATAACTAGAATGAATAAGGCATGTCAAAATCTTCACTGAGGTGTCAAGTAGATATATACATACAGTACTGAATATCAAGCAACAGTGTAAAAGATAGTCCCACACTTCTGTTGTAATTATGAACTAGAAAGTGGCACCAGTGTTACTTGAGAGACAGACACCAAGGATATGAACACAGATTTAAATGGTTAGAATGGTTGTTAGATGTGCTTCTCCTGGCACTGGAGCCAATGGCAAACTCACTAGCTTCACTGGGAGGAGGACCAGAGAGGCTGGGAAGGTGTTTCTGATCCTCCATTGCATAGTCCTCACACAGCATAAATTACATTGTCCAGGTCACTGGAACACTTCTAAACTTTGAATTTAAATGAGTTACATTGGGAAGTCTTAATCCATACACTTTGAGGACAGTTACCTCACCAAAAATAACTACTTCAGATCACCTGTCTCTAATGCTTGGATTAATGGGCTGTGTGCAAACCACCTACTACAGCATTGTGCATGTACTTAAAGGTTTCTAGGCTGAAGATGGTAATGAATCATTCACGTTGCTTGTCATGCCATGATGCCAGACTAAGAATACTCTTCACTGTCAACAGAGAGAAGTTGGAGCAACATACAGTATATGCAGCTACTGCAGGTGGAAAGAATGTGTTTCCCTCTTTCTGTCTGCTGACTGTACAGACAGTTGAGATCTCATGGCATTGGGAACCAGAGAGTTTGACTCTCTCATTGCTTTCTTGATGTCACATGCCACAGTAGTTGCTGCAACTGGATACCTATAGTAGATGGTCTGCAAATGACTTTGTGTGTTGCATCAGTAAAACTTTCCAGACAAGCAGTATGATATTTTTTAGCTGAGCTACTGCTCTCTTTGCACAGAGAGTTAGTGAATTGTGGGTTCTATATTCTAATGTGTTGCCAGTTATGGCAAGATTCAAATAAAGGTCAACATATCTTCTTGTTTAACTGAGAAAACCTATTTCTTTCTTATTATGAAGACAATTGGGAAAATTGTGTTTTCTGACATTTTTAACACAATGTTTTTGTGGAGATTCATTGATAATGATTTTGCTGTGATTTGGAAAAGAATATAATTTAGATCTAACAATCAGAAGTGAACTCTCAGATAATGATCTGAATCTTATGTAATGGTGTCTTAACAAAAGAAAACTCTGGCTAGTAGTCAGTGACAATCAATTAGAGTTTCCAACAAGCCATTGCAAATTTAAAATATGCACATGAATAAACAGTGCACATGAATAACACTATGAGAGAAATAACTTGCCTTACACTGTCGCCAATGGAAATACATATTCATTAATACCTGTATACTATGAAGCAGGGAAACTAACAAGGTACAATCTGTCTGAAAAGCATTATGTGGATAAAGTTTACAGGCAAAAGGCAGGGTAAATAAAATTAATCTTTAAGAATGCTAGTTATTGTTTCAGTCTGTTACTGAATATTACAATCCTATTCTAGCTCTCAGATGTGTTGTAAGCACTAAAAAAGGATTTTTCAGTAGGCAGCAAAAGAAGTATTGATTTAGAAAACAAAATGTATGGCTTTTTCAAATGCCTTTTTCTAGTAACATAATATTGCACCAGGCAAAATTGCCTTGGTTTTGGAGCAAGGTCCTCTAACATCTATATTTCAGGAAGATGCGATACAAAAAATGAATTTAATAGGAGGACATTCATTATCTGTAGTGATTTTAAGGTATATGAAAGAAGCAGGTGCAGCTCTACAAATATATATATTTATATGTATGTATGTATGTAAATGACTGTAAATACAACCCTGCCAACAAAACATCCCTGCAGTCAAACTTCTCTTACTAATGAACAGAAAAACAACGGTTTATGGTTTAACTGCTCTGTGATTTCCAAATATCATCTTTGACATCTTTGACGTGAAAAACTGTGAAAGAAACATGATCAAAAACCGCAGTATTCATTATAAATCTTGAGGGAAGAAATGGTATTTACATTACTGATGATTGCTTTGTGAAAACCACATTAACTGTTGTGCACGGGACTTAGTAAAGACTCAGGGGGAAATGGAAAAGCAATGGGCCAAGCAGTACTGTCTGAGATCGTCTGGAAAATGTCAAACACTTCCCTTCTTTTTATCCACAGGGGAATCTGAATGCCTTTCTACTAATGAAAACTTCCTGGAGGAAAGTATGTGGAGAAGAAAGAAATGAAAAAGAGCCAGTTGCTGCAGGGGCAATTCATTGGGTATTGTGTCATGTCATTCCTGGGTGATGGACAGTGGCAGTATGATTATAAATCTGTAATTCAGTTAAGGGGGGGGGGGGG
>VXAC01003098.1:87204-240514 GCA_013399225.1 Rhipidura dahli
TTGGTTTAAGGGGGGGGGGGGCACATGAGACCATTAGAAGTAAGAGCCACTTTCCATGCATTATGAATTTACTTTTTAAAAACCCCACCAACTAGGATGATGGTTTTGATCATCAGTATTTTACCCAATTCATTTTTAAAGAACATACTTCCATAAATGTAGAAAAGTAATCATCTAACAATTCTTGTAGCCTGAAAGAAGGAAGTAGGGGTTCTGAAAAGTATGTACAGTTTTTTTTCTTTGTGTGTGTTTAAATAGAAACCAAGTAATAATGAAATTTGTATCAGTAAAGCCCCCAAAATACCATCTAGGTTGCTGTTTTTATCTGGAGAGTTGTGGGTTTTCACGTGTTCCTTACTAGTAGCAGCAGATGTTGCCAAATTAAGTTCTGCAGGCTCACCCTTTCCTAGTTATTTCAGAAAATTTCAACAACACTTATAGAGACACAAGGTATAGACATATTCATAGCACAAGTTCCTGCCTGGGACTCTTCTCATTAGGTCTGTGTCAAGTATTGTGGTAAATGGAGTCTTTGCAGTACTTTCTTATAGCACATGTGCTTGAAATTTACTGATCTGTGACTGTATTTGTAGAGATATACACGTATATGCATAAATAAACGTGCATGCAGGCAGAGAGATGCGTCCTCACATGCACTATGTGCATATGCCATTCTCAGAAATGCAAAAGGAAAACAAGGAGGAAGAACAGGATGCCTGGAATACTGGGCTGAAATGCTTTACAGCTTGGGCTTTTGGTTTCTGCCACATCCCAAGTACTAACCCCCTCAAGTAGTATTTTGGGGACCAAAAAAGAATTTCCTCATTATAGAGTCTCAAGACATGGAGTGGGATACAGATTAAGCTGTGTTTAATTATTTTTCAGCTTTTACCAAGTTATTTCTATCACACCACTCTGCAATTTTTCAAGAGGCGTGTTAGTGGTTTGTCAGCATTAGCCTGTAGGTATTAACCTTGCTTTCTCCACTGACCTCTTAGATGTGTACTTTCCTTTCACTGATGCACTAAGGGCTGAGACTGACAAACAACTAAGTGCATTAATGATTACACCCAAAGGGTATCTTTATCGCAGTTCCTCACTCTTTGAGGCACTGCATTAATTTACTTTCTGTCCTTTGGCCATGTGCATCGTAATCCTTGCTAACTGTTTGAGCTGTTTAGCCCTGTGCACTGCTTTTACCAGCCTTGGAAAGACACCTGGACTTCAGAAAGGACCTGTTTGAGCTCCACCCCTTGTGCGTATGTGCATTGAAGGCAGTCCCCTTTCCCGTTTGAAACTAAAATATTTGACTGGTTCCAATGTCTTACAGGTAAGAATACAAACATAACAGCATCAGGCAGCATTCAGAACAATGAATGCATGTTGGTTGCAGGTCTGGTTACATCAGGGTTAATTTGGCCCAGAAACAAAGTCATTGTACTGGGGCTTCTCCAGGTGGAATTCCTCTCCAGGCTCCTCACTCCAGCCCTGGTGTGAAGAAGAGGCACAGGAAAGAAGCACAGGAGAGAGTCTGGGTGAAGTTTGGACCCTTCATCTCACCAGTGGCATCTACCTCCAGGAACTTAAATGAGATTTCTGCATGACAAACCTTGTCATCCCAGGCAGCATGTGCTCGGAAGGGATATGCCCATCTCTTCTGACTGGCTGTAGAGATCTACAAAGACAATGTGCTCCCTGAAGTGCTTGGTGGGATTATCTGAGGCCCTAAGTCAGAGCTGATTTTCATGAAGACAGATGGCATGAGAGGAAAAAGAGTCACTTGTAAAGGACTAAGAGAGTGTAGGTATTGCCCATCGGGGAGGTCTTGGTGCCCTTGGCACAGTCACCACTTCTTGCTTCCAAGCTCTCAGTCTACAAGTGGACTGAAAGTGCATTCACAGCAAATAAAGCAGAGCTTTATTGTCTCTCTGTTATAGTTAGTGATCATAAGGCTGTATATGACTGCAGTGGGAAGAAAAGTCTAGTGTTGCATCCGAAGTATTTACTATAAAAGGCTATATACAGAAATAAATTCAATTGCATTAGCCCTACATAAAGTGATTTAAGGCATTTTGCACAAAAAATATCAGGTTCTGTGAAACCTATTTCACAAATGTATCAAAACAATAGTATATATTTTTCTATTTCTGTCTATTTCTGCGGTACAATATTTCTCTGAAGCTACAAAGCCATAAAGAATCTTTCCCTTAAAAGTTCAAACTCTTCCTTGATATACTGCTATATATATACACACACACTGCCATATGCTGCTAAATATTCTATCTTTGTAAGTAGTGCTTGGAGATGGGAGAACTTGGGATTTTTATCCAGCTTTGATTTTGATTGGAGTCTTCCAAATTTGAAACTACCATTTAGTTTCAGGTGTGAGCTATAAACTGGTTTTGTGTTTTTGTTGTGCCCGATTAAACTGAAATGTTAGAACCAGATCAGTAGAAAAGCAGGTTTAATGCTTAATAATATTTTTTGAACCCAACCCCATTTCTGTCTAAAACTAATTTTCTAAACTTGATTTGCATTCAAATATCATCCCTATAAATCCACATTTAGCTATGTTAAATACTAATCTAGAAATACGGCATAAAAACCAGAGCTAACAATTTGCATGCTTTCAAGCAATGTTCATGTGTCTGGAGTCATAAAATTTAACAAACATGTATAAATGTCAACTGATACTCAAATCAAGAAATCTGACCTACTTAAACAACACCCTTTCTTTGAATTTGATAAATGTAACAAAATCGCTAGTGGAAATTAAATGAAGTTGCTCATCAAAAAAATAAAAGTAACCTGGGGAGAGTCTGTTTATAAATGTCCATCAATTGATTTAGTTTGACATCCCTGAATATCTGAATGTGAACTCCTCATTTGTAGATTTGTGTTCAGATTAGGCAGAAGTTGAAAAGAAGCTTCAGAATATTTCAGAGATGCAAATGCTCCCTTCTTCCCTCTCAAGTACACGCACATATTCACAAATTATTTACAAAATATTCTTGGAGCCTCAAACTCAACTAATAGCATGAAGCTGAAATCTGAAGTCCTCTAACTACTCTTTGGGGAAATTTTTGAGATTGATCATCTCACTCTGTACCTCTTAACAAAACCCCTAAGACTGACCAACTGCTTAAAAACCTTCTCTGTGATCTAAAGACTGAAACAGTTAATCTGTAATTACATTACATGCGTACAACGTAATATATGAGTAGCCAATGTGTAAATTAAATGAAATGAAGCTCACAATATTTACATAAAATAAAATTAAATAAAAATACCTAACAGCAGACCTCAAAATTATCAATTACAGAAGCAATATGAATTGTTTCCAGAAGTTGTTGCCCATTCAGTTAATCTTGCTATAGAAAATCCACAAGTTCTTTGCCATTGGCATTGCTGGGTCATCAGCAGAGCAGACAATAACAAAACAGAAATTGCAGGCTATAGATGTAAGAAAGAAGTAGAACATGGCCACAACTGAATGAATAACCCAAAACACAGTCTATAAGCTCTAATTTTAGATTGAAAAAAGCGTCAGCAGGATTTATGTCAGGTAAAGAAGAGTGTACACCCAGACAAGCATGTTTAGGATAGAGAATGAAAGCTAAAGGTGGGGTTTGATAAAGCCCAATAGAAACCTCCCAAATAAGTGAACCAAATCTCCCTTTTGCTACAAGCTCTGTCTGAAAATAGAAGCTTTAGTTTCTACCAAAGGCACAGAAATCTGGTGAAGGGAGATAGAAAATCCTGTGAGTTAAAAATGACTGAAAAGACAGTTCAGTCTGGAGAAGAAAATTGTCATAGCGACACTGGTGACTCAAAGACAGATAGGACATGTGGCACACAGGAAGCATTAGTTAGAATTATCTATCATCAGGAAACACAGATATGGTAAAAAAAGATTTTTTTTTCAATGTACTAGCTTTGATGAAATACTTATTTTGGAAGATTTTCAAGCCCAGGGTGATAGTTTGAGTTGAGGAGTGAGGAGAGGAGGGATGAGAAGGAGCACTGTCCACCTGTAACCTGGTGTTTGTGGTATTTAGAGGTACGTGGGAGACCTGCAAGAAACTTAAGAGGGTTAATGGAGTTTGGGATCTCTCCAAAGCCTCCTGTGAGTGTCATTTTCAGGCTGGAGAAGAAAACTCAGTAGATACATAGTGAAATGGAGTAATTTTTATGAGACATGTGAACAACTTTTGTGCCTAAAAAACACTTTAAATGAAAAATGGACTATTGACACACAGAAATCTGTTTTAGATAGTAAGCTCTTCTTCAGACTCTGAAAGATGCAGAATTAGACAGTGTACCAGGAAAATGATGAGAGAGAGAGAAAGAAACTTTGCAGCAGACTACCAAAGCACTGCTGAATTGTGAAGCAATAGTCGTGCCTTTGCTACGTCTATGAGTACGTGGCTATAATCAGACCACACTGAAAATTCACAGGCAGTAGGTTGAAAAGAAGAGGTGGACAGATGTGAGGAGCACCAGCTGTCCCTCACCTGATTTTACAGTTAATCCCCCACAGTCATATATATCTGCTGGGTCTCACTGTGAAGTCACTCTGCCCTGACTCATTCCTCAGCTGTCTTTCTATCCATCTTGGAAAAACAAACTCTGTTGCTGGTAGAGACAACTTCCTCACCCAGGAAAGGTGAGGAAGATTCCTTCAGACAATCTGTGTGGGGGCTCAGGAGAGCCCTGGAGAGCTACAAAAGAGCTCCAGGAGATAAGAGAATGAGAGCTGTCTAAATGGCTAGCTTCCCACTTTGGAGAAATCAAATTTCTTTCTAACTTCCTCAATGCTTGGAACTAAAAGCCACATATTCTGTATTATTTTCATGGAAGAAAATCATACTGATTTATATTTCAGTGGGAGTAGATTTGTCTTCCCTGGAAATCTGGCTTTAAAACATCTTCAGGAATGCTGACAGATGGACCTCCACTATACCTAAGATAAATAGTTGACATTCTGTACATCTTTTTTGCTAAAGATTAATGGACACACTCCTTCCCTGTTCCCTCTCAAGAAAAAGACAACTCTGCTTCGTAATGCAGTTGTTCTGAGTTTAATAAACAAACTACACACCAGATGCTTCCAACTGCTTTAAGTATTAAGCCTCACAGATTTCCTAGTGCCAGAATAAAGGAGGAAAAGGAAGAAGGGGTTTTTCCCTCAGTGTGAAACAAAAGCCTTTCATTTGTGTTACACTGTTAATTATCAATGCTACATAATTAAATATAAAGGTGAAATAAGAACTGACTGAAATACTGACCCATTTTCTTGAAATGATTTGATTTAACCATGTAGACTTTAAGCTGTGGACAAACATATACACCTTTCTTGAACTCTTGGACAGTCCAGAGACCTTGGTTGTAGGGAAGCCAGGCAGAAAGACTGCAACTGCTTTGGAGCAAAGGTTGAAAACTTGCAGGTGACGATGCTGACGCCACTTCTTTTGTGGACAGTGTTGTTGTTTTATTAAGAGTCAGAAACAAACCATATATGAACAGCTTCCAGAAAAAAAGGGGACTTACTTTTTTCTCTCTGATTATAGTCATAATCCTTGTTAATGGCAAGGATTTGCTCATTTGCTTTGTCACGGCACCAGGATTTCACACAGGTGCAATGCACAAGTGTGTTGTTTATGCCCTCATATGATGCACAATCAGAATCATAAACTATATACTCAGTTTAGTAGAAAAAGTAAGTAGGTGCTGTAAGTGAACACTGCAAGTTACATTGGCAAACTACCCTCGAGTCATTGGCTGGTTGTATTGATCAGCAGATTTGAATAGGACTGAGTGTTGGAAAGTGTTCTGACTAAATTATTTTGAGACCATCGCTCTTGTCTGATGCAAGAACTTTATTTTAAAAATCAAAGTTCTTCATTCTCCATTATGTCTCCTATACTGTTTAAAAGATGAGAAAATTGTTACTATCATAACATTTATCTTTCACATACACTGTTACCATGGTACTCTGGTCTTTATCATTTTATCAAAAAAGGGTCATAATTACACATGTTAATATGATTCTCACAGTCCGTCTGAGTAGCTGTAATGAAAACATTGCCATGTTTAGTGCATCATCTGCCCTATTTTTCTTGCAAGTGGCATTACTGGGTCTATTATGTTTTGACAACATAATCTCAGTACTGACACTAAGACTTAGCCTTTGACTGCTGAATTTCCCTTTGAAATTATGGCTTTTTTCAATTTTCTTGTAAGATTCCACTGTTGTTAACTCTATCCATTCTCCTCTAGCAGGTTTGAACATTTGTGGGTTAATATAGTAAATGTAGTTTTGTGGTCTTTGAAATGTGGATTTCTTCTTAATATCCATAATGAAATCTATAGAAACCTACAAAATCATTCTAAAATTTTCTGTGTTCAGTTTTAATGGATTATCTTTGGAAGCAAATTAAAAACAAAAAACACAACTTGCATCAGTGCTGTAATTTATTTTTTATGTTGACGTAATAAAAGTTTCAGTGAATAAGTATAGTTACATTTGATAATGATTCAGAGTCAGTTAGTAAACTGAAGGCAACTGCTGCCTGCTGAGACACTGCACACAGAGTCCACCTCCCAAGAACAGCTCCAGCTCATAGAATCACAGAATCACAGAAGGGGTCAGGCTGGGAGGGACCACAGTGGGTCATCTGGTCCAACCTCCCTTCACAAGCAGGGTCATCCTACAGCACAGGGCACAGGATTGCGTCCAGACGAGACTTGAATATCTCCAGTGAGGGAGACTCCACAGCCTCTCTGAGCAATCTGTGCCAGTGCTCAGTCACATGCACAGTAAAGCCATTTTGCATGGAAGCAGCTCAAACTGGTTCACACATCTGTGGGAATCATCCTTCCTAAAAATCCCACAGAACTGGGATGATTTGTGTATCTGAGACTCAGATTTTGTGAGCTTTCCAGGGACAGAGGACTGTGATGCCTCAGGAAACTGGGATAAATCAACCCTTACCAGAACACCGAGGCACAGGTTCATCTTCCTCTTTTGCAGGAAATCTCTATCCTCTTTTTTCAATTTTTCCTGATTGTCTTTTTCTGAAATGCCTAAGTCTGGCCAGAGTCCAGGTAGTCTGCACTGCATTTATAGTACTATGTACTTAGTCATCAGTAGAAAAATCTGCAGTACGACGAACATGAAAAATTTGGGGATGATGCAAAAGCAATTCAGTTAATATTGAAAAGATAAACCTCATAGGGGTCTACAGCAATGGTTATACAATTAATTGCATCTAATTTTTTATTAGTCTCCACTTTAAAAGAACATTAAAAGTGAAGAACTTTTAGGTTGCGCAGCATAGATGGTTTACACAATCAAAGGACTTTTCCTTAGGACTTAGCTCCTTTTTCTTGAGCAGGTAATTGTCTTCTTTATAATTTCTTTAATTTATCAGCTGCTAACAGAAGAAAAATATTTAAATTGTGGCACACCAAAAAATTACCTTAGAAGAAGAGCTATTGGATGCAAGAATGTGCAAATAGAATAATTGGAAATTATGTAGATTCTCACATTTATGAACATGAATGCTTTTTATTTTCTCTTCTTCATTCCCAATTTCATTTTCTCTCTAGATTTAATAGCACTCTTAATCTCAGAAAAATGCAATGTATGAAGAGTGCATTCAACCTTTGGGGACTATTAAAGAAATGTATGCACAGTCCTTCACGCAAAGGCATCTCTGTCTCCTGAAAAAATATCATCATGCATAGTAGGAAAATAAGAGGAGAAATAATAATATGGAAGACATAAATTTCTGGCAGAACTCTCTCAAGGATTACATTTTGGCAAAGATTAGGCTGGTGTGTTACTTGAGTGGCAGTTTATAAGATCCAGTCCAAGGAAAGCAGGGCAAGCTCCTCCAGCGAGGAGCACCTTCAGTGAAGCCCTAGCTCTTAGGGATCCCTCTTACTCCTTGTCCAAAAGCCCATGGAGATCTGCAAATAGATGAGAGTACCCTGGGAATACACCTTGGCTGCACCAGCTGAAAACAGTCATCAAATCACCTGCATGTGGGCCGAGGCCAACACAAAAACCTGATGAGTCCATCAGCTCCTTCACTAGCAGTGTGGAGCAAGTACAACAGAGGACTTGCATCAGAGGGCTTGGCCATTGCTGCCTCTCAATAAGCTTTCAGATCCAGAATAATTGGATGGAAATAGAATCAGTTACCACCGAATAAACACACAACCAGAGAAATCAAAATCAAACCTAACTTCTCCTGAAACAAAATTGCTGAGGATGTAGAGAGGATGTGGAGATGGGTAGAAAGAGATGGATCAGGGGAGATTTTTAAAGGGTTCTCCTTGTAGAAAGCTGCATGTGCAAATTCAGGAAAAAAATTAAAAGCAAAGACCTTCTGCTTGACACCTACTGTACCAGGGCAAAAGAAAAAGACTATGAGAATTGACTTAAACTTCCTGGAGACAGTAAATGCTGAATCACAAGATTTGTTCCATGGGGAACCTTTGGAGAAGTGGGAAGCATTGCTATAACCATGTAAAACCTGTGTGATCTGTACACTTAGACAGTGACACACTAATCTGGACAGAGGAGAATAGACCCCCTGTCAGGGCCAGGCTGGATAGGGCCCTGAGCAACTTTATCTAGTGAATGTCATCCCTGCCCATGGCAGGGGGCTTGGAACTAGATGATCTTTAAGGTCGCTTCCAACCCAGACCATTTCACGATTCTATGATTCTATGATGCTGTCTTTCATTGTATTTCAAAGTAAACAAATGGGGGAAAAAAGGAATGGAATACAAGTGGCTCAAAACTTATGCTTTTTTGTTATTAGACATACTATATAAATAGATTGTAAATACTTTTTGGTAAAAGTGCTTAAGTATACTTTATTCTAACGTGCTGTGTGTTTTCTATTTTAATTTCATGCCTAAATTGAAAGCTAATTATAATTTGACAAGAAAAAGCAATTGCAATGGATACGATCTACCTGCTCTGCTGTTAGATTGTACTGTGGTTGGCTGGCTTTACAGTGATACCACAATTTGTGTACACAATTTCCAGAGTCAACATAAGAATCAGGAAATAAATTTCTGGCAAATCATTTCAACTCCTCGCAGAATTACCCAAAAAATCCCTTGTCTGTAGTTGATAGAAGAAGGAAGATTTTGAAGTCTAATTGTTGACCCACATTTGTCCAGGATTTAAACAGCTTCCATCTTGGGTTTTAGGACCAGATGTAAATTAGGGAAACTCTATCCCAGACCATAATCATTTAGGCAGTGATTATTAAAGCAATGTATTCTTGAAGAATCTGAGAGTACAATTACCATCACATTTAACATCCATGTCCTTCTCTAGGCCTATCATACAAACTCATGTGCCCCTCCCACCTCTGCCAAATACACACATATGAGAGAGGTTTTATCCACCAACCTGCAAACTTGTTAAGAAATGGACAACTGGATACGTAAAAAATTCTCTTCTTTGATTTTCATGCTCACCAGTCATTAAAGGGTTACTTTGCAGAGCAGCAAAAAAAAGAAGAGTTGGTTGACCAAACATTTTTTTTCTTATAAAGAAGTGTCAACCCTGAGCTTATAATTAAGAAGTTAAAATCTGTGATTTATATATATTTATATATATAAAAATAGATGATCATACTAAGACTAAAAAAGTGAAAGAAATCTCCATGTCAGTACTATATATCTGTTTGATCTGAAATTTTGTAGAAGAAATCCTTGTGACACTGAAATTAACTGATATGAAAGAAGATGTAGTTAGGTGTGAAACACACTATTGATCCGGTTGCTGTTAGTCTATTAGAGAACTGCTGTCTTGGTAGGGTAATGGACATAGTAGCAGAAAGTTCTAATCGATGTCAGAACAGTAACAAAAGGAAAAAGATTACATCACAGGAGATTATTTTCTGTCTGAACCCGTGAGGGGTCAAGAGCATTGTTTAACATTACCATCATGGCTGGTGAGCTCACGGTGGTGAGCTAAGTGGAAAATGGTGACAATTGTATAACATGGATAAATCCTAAAAGAAACTAGGTGAAACCGTGCTACTACTCATATTTTTACTGGGCATTAAGATTTAAATCCTAAGAAACTGTAATATGACATTCTGAAGCTAGTGGAGCTACTACCATACTAAAAGATAAACTTATTTTTCAGCTTCTCTACCTTCATACCAATCTGATGTGGTTGGCAGATGGAGTGCAAGACATTCACTGCTGAGACATACATTTTTAGTGTTGGAGAAAAAAAATCCAGCCTTCCTCCCTATAACAGTGATCATTCTGATGACCTGAATCATACTACAGAAGTTCCTAAAGGAAACCTGGCTGTCAATGAAGAACGGTTGCATTTTTTGTGTTCCTTTCTTGTCCTTTTTTTTGTGTTTTGTTGATAGTCTGTTGAAATGCAGCAGCCTTGAGTCAGGCCTGATTCAGAAAGAAAACTTTCTTGGTTTCTTTCCCCCTCTTTTTTTTCACTGGGGAAAAACACATACTGTAAGATCCTTTTTCCCTTTTGCAGCATAAAAGGAAATGAAGCTGAGAAAGTCTCCTGTAATAAAGGATTGAGAAAGAATTCTCTCAAGAGTGGATATCATCTTCAGAGATATCTGAAAAAAGCAGGAAGCAGTTCAGTCTGGCACCTGGTACTCTTTGGGAAAACTAAAATGGGAAGCAGGTTGCAGTACTGCTGTCTGGTAGAAAACTGCAAGTGTTTGTGGCATGGTCCATTGTCCAAGAGTATACGAAAAGAAGAAAGTTGGCTGTTTCTTTAGCTAAAACCCAGTTTGTCTGCCTAGATCCAGGATTATCTCCACTGTCTTTGCAGTACGAGACTGAGGAAGATGATGAGCAACGTCTGCAGTGAGCAGCCAGGCTGTGTGGCTGAAGCCTCCACCTCCCTCCTGTCCGAGTCGACGGGCGGTGCTTCGGTGGTGACGAAATCAAACTCGGTGGGACAGATGTCGTCTGTGCAGCCACTGCCACTGCCCGAGCCGCTGGTCTCGTCACCTGGCACAAAGGAGTGAGGGAAACAACGTGAGTGCCATAGCTCACAGCTTTCATCCCTTTTCTCCCTTCCACTTGGCGCCCCAGTGGGGATGAACACGTTGGGAATGAGGAAGCGTTGGTGGTGCTAAATTTCATTCAGTAAAGCTTCCAAATGAAAGCCACTGTGACTTAATTAGATGATTAAATGCTCTTCTGAAAAAGGATCAGGCTGCTGGCATTATGGAGAGCCCTCAGTGTCTTGATGCATTAAACATGAAGATAAGGAAGAGAACCAAAAGAAACAATTATGTAACTGGAATTTCATGGAACAGAAAAGACTTTTTATGCTGTCAGCAGTGCAGAGCACAAAGACCACAGAAAGTCATTGCAACAGAGCCAATTTATAAATGTTTCCAAAATTACAGTTATGTAATGACAGTTAATGGTTTCTTACTTGTATCCTGGAAGTTGACATCATTCCCATTATAAGCGTTCTTCAGTTTGTTAGTCATGACACGTAAGGCCATGATTTGTTGTCGAATGAAGGTGTCTGGCCTTGTGATGTCCACATCTACTTCTGGATTGTTGATCTGGTTGGTCAAGCCATCGTTCATAATCTCAGGCAAGTATCTATACAGCAGAACGAAAGATTAGTTTGAGACACAGTAATTTCAGAAATAAAACACTGTACAGTAAATGATGTGCTAAAAAATTCAATGTGCAGTTCTTAAACAGATCCATTAAAACTGTTTAAAAAATATAGTTTTTAATTTTACTGACTCCAAAGAAACTGTTTAGTAGCTCAGCTGCATGGGGAGCAGAAAGGATTTAAGTTTTTCAGCCTCCTAACTCTCCATATACGCCCCGGCAAGAGCAATGACTGTGTGAACTATGGAAAAGGTTTTCAAGCCAGCAGTAAGTCACGGCATATTCATATCCTCTGCTGACATGAATGGTTGCACACTAAATTAAGCATCTAACAGTGCATTCTGCTGTTTTTATTTCTTTCTGCTTAAAAGATATGAAGTCCTTTGTTGTATGTAGTATATTTGTTGTTCTGAGACAGTTTAGAAGCTTATCTTGTGGTGTTATGGCTTTCCTAGTTTAAAAGAGCTCTTAATTTTCTTCTCCAATTCTTCCTTGCACCTCTTTTTCAGACTGCCAGGAACAACATCTCCAGCCTATATGACATCCAGGCGCATAAAAAGCATTATAATTTTACCAAACTCCTGTGTTCTCTTTGATTTGGTCCTTATTCCTTTAAACTGGGCTAGGCTTGCACGTCTCGTGTACTTTGCGCATAACATTTAAGGTATGGCATTTCCCATCCATCCACAAATCTGAATCTTTTATTCAGGCTCTTACCTTATAATTTCTTGATTACTGCAGCATTTCTTTCTCTGACCTTGAGTAATGCAGTCTTAGGCTGCTCACAGGCAGCGAGTGTGCTTTTGCACATCTTTCCCCTACAAAAAAGCCCATGCCTCCAATCATCCTACAGTAAAAATTTCCATTACCCTTTGTTAAAGATGCGCACTTTGTCCCCTGCTGCTCTTTGTCCTCAGGAATCTCTCCTTATAGGCATTTGCAAAGCTACATTTTTCCGTGCTTCAAATCTCTGTTAAAGTTATCTGGGCATTTTACAGCTGCCAGGCTGAAAAAGGGTTGATATTATTTCTCTGTGCTGGCATGGTACCCTGAGAAAACTGTGTATCACAGCTTCCCTGTTCTCTCTTGTCTGTCTTAACCTACTATCTTTGTCTCATATTTAGGCTGCAAGGGATATGGGGCAGATCTACCCTTTGTTTAGGTTCTTTATAAGGATGTTATCTATTTTGTAATTAGTTTGCATACCAGGCTGTCCTACTGATGTTTGTAGGACTCCTCGTGTGAATATGTGCTCAGACAATAAGCAATGACAGCACAGTCTAGCCTACTAATGATAAACTTTCATGATTCCTGGTACCAAATATAGTTTGAGAGTATTTCACGTCACTCTCACTTGTGTGCGCCCAATTCTCTATCACCACTGAAGTCAGGCATTGATGACAGCATTGTTCATGCTGGTCTGGAAAAATACATATATCTGAAAAATCAATGTGAAAGTAAGGGAGAAGAGATGACTTTCTGTGTTTAAGCCATGGTGAAGGGAAAATAAGCTCTGCATTGCTTCTGGAGGTTCACAAGACAACAGATGCTTTGCTGCACCAAGGAAGGGCTTAGTCTCAGCATAACGGGTCCTCCTCGCTTTGCAAGATGATATTCATTTGCCAGCAGTGGCCTTTGAAGGCTTACATGAGAATAATCCTGGGGGAGTGTGAACATCTAAGAACCAAACATGGTTGCCAAAATACCCAGCCTCAAGCTTCATGTCCTGTTGTTTCACTAGTACCATGATGAGAAATAACATTGCTGTGGGGATCCCATCCAGACTCCTGCGGTCAGATTTACTGTGGTGAGAACACCGAGCTGTCTCCCCCAGTATAGCAGACCACGGTGCTATGAATCACTAAAGACAGAATAGGAAATAATTCTGCAGAGCTGCCTAGAGGCAGGATGGAGACCTTGGCAGACAGGGATGCTCTGGACTGCAAAGGAAAAGCATCTCCATCTGTCACACGTCTCGACAAATGAAAGGGCTGCTGTAGATAAATTACTCAGCCTAGTAGTAAATCAGCCATTTCAAGGTGCAGTTGATTAAAAAAAGCAAGAATGCAAGAATTGAACTACTGGCTCAGGGAGGATGACTGTCTTGCCCAGCATCCTGTCCATGACAATGGCCATAGCTGTTAGCAGCTAGAAGTGATCTGAAATTGCTAAACATTCATGTACATTGCTTTCCTTGTTTATGAAGAGTTAGATGCTCTTTATTGCCAGCTGTCCATGAGAAGCTAAGGATAGCTCTGAATGGCAGCTCACAGGCTTTCTTTGACTGATTTCTGTTTGATTTCATTTTGTCTTATCATCAATAATAAAAGAATGTACTGACTTAAAGCAATTAGAGAGCTCTCTGGTGTGTGCATTTCATGAAGGTTCATATTTTGCACTGTGGTTAGTGTGCATAAGCTGTCCTTCTCAGGGCCATCCAACTTTAAATGGGCTAGCCCATTCAGTAACAGAAAGTGATTTTGTCAAACTGTCACACACCCTGCTCTATCTGCCCAGGATCTGGTGATCCCCAAAGCATACCTGGCAAGTGTACCTCACTTAGGTGTGTAAGGGACACATACTTTATGTAGGTCACAATAAATCCATGGCCTTACTACTGCCTAACAGTTAGTCAGACAATTAAATTCCCTTGGCATTTAGGACATAAGAGGAAAAGAATTAAAAAGGCTGAAAATTCATCTTTAGGTTTACACACATACCAAATTTTGTATGTTCAAATGCAAGTGTCTGCTTATAATCAGAGTCCCGCTCTCACCAGATCTAGTCACCACCAGATCCAGTCACAGCTAGTCAGGAGTTTATTCATCAGTGGAGCACGGACAGCTGTTAGAGTCCCATGTGCCTTTGGCCAAATGACTGGTTCATTATATTTCATCTGCTGGGATTTGCTTGCATAAACATAGACAGCTGGTGCCATTTGAATGCTCTTAGTTATTCCTCCTCTTCTTGTCACTAGCTCTGAAAGGTGAGCTTTGAAAGCTCCTTCTGGATCATATCTGCAGGCTTGAGGGGGAGGTCCTGGACAGCTGGGGCATCTGCAGCTATAGTGTGTGTCTTTCTTTAGGCAGCTGAATTGAGTCTTGAATGCCACTTTAGCCACTAGGATGTAGGCTGCTTGCTGCCACTCCAGGAGGGTTTGAATATCCCGTAGGTCCAGGGTCTAACCTGCCAGTTCCAGGAAGGTGTCTTGACTACTTAGACCATCTTACACAGAAGTAGGTAATGTGTTCAGGCAGTGGAAAACTGCCTCTTTGAGTCGACCGACAGGATACTGGGGCTCTTTTCAGGCACCATAACATTGGTGCTTTTCAGAACGCTCAAGCATTTTTAAGCCAGGCTCTGGCTTAGATGGGAGGCAATGTCCTGTGTCATACTCATCCCGGATGGCCCAGAGAGTCTCCAGTGACACTACAACTGAATGGACTACACACTCCTTATTGTCCCACCCCATATTTAAGTACCTGAATTCATGTGTCTGAATGTGTAGCTGCCCTCATTACTGAACCAGTTCACCTGCTTCTTTGGGGTGGAGGGGCGCAATCAGAAAAGTCTGCATTGAATGAAATATCTTTGAATAGTTTTCCTTTCTCTAAAGGACTGATGCAGATATGGGAACACGCAGCCCAAGGTGTTTCGTGAGTGACAGCTTCGGAGAGGCAGCCCAACACATGTTCTGACAAAAGCATTTTGATGTGTGTGGGGTAGGGTTAAGCCACACTGAATAGGAAGCCACGTCTTGGGACCATGATTTGACAGAAGATTTGTTGCTGGCTGGGCAAAGTTGTTGAACACAGCTGCTTTTGCTGCAGTTCTGAAAGTGGAGACACCCTTGTGAATTTTAAGCTTTGCTGCTGCTTCTTCTCTTGTTAATGATCTCTTTGTAGGCCTGGCCATTACAAGAAGTGTATGCCCATTATAAATGAAAAGAAGAGAAGTGCCAACCTGAATCAGTGTCTGTTCTTTGCATCCTCCTAGCAAAAAAGAAAAAAAAAAAAAAAAAAGAAGCAAGCTTTCTTAGCCCTGAGTATAGTGAAGCTGAACAATACTGTTTGTTTTCTGCTGTTTGCTCCCTGCTCAGCTATGTCAGGATTTTAGTGTAATTTATGTTGTTTTCTAAAATATTAATGCTTTCTGTTCCTCTTAGCCTTTCCACAGTTCTTGCTTGTCTCAGCAGACACAGCAAAGATGTCTTTTGGCACATCATAGCCAAGTACCACAAAGCCTATTTAAAACCACTTCTCTTCCCCCCCATCCCCCCGCCCCCGCTTTTTTTTTTTTAATAACTCATTAATGTTCCAGGGTGTCTACTTCCTTTTCAAGTCTAAAAACGATTGATGAATCTTTCAGGTCATTTATATAAAGCCTGTAGAGTTGACACCTCCCTACACCAAAAAAGAAAAAGAAAAAAAGAAAAAAAGAAAAAAAGAAAAAAAGAAAAAAAGAAAAAAAGAGAAGGAATCCTCTGACTTTTAAAAGAGTCTGTCTTAAAGGACAACATTCTTCACATTTTGCTGCCACAGCAGCCACTTACAGTACAACTGGGGCATGCCACCTAGGCAGTACTGGAGTTATTCCAGGTGCACAGAATTGCAGGCAACAAAGTACAAAATACTGCACAGGCTTACTCAGGCTGGGCTGGGTTTGGACAGCCACATCTGGTCCAGAAAGATAAGTGCAATGAAAAATTGGCTTGTTTGGCTAACTAGTTCACCTCATCTGATTCTGTTTGCTCAGGAGGTAATCCCCACGGGGTATTTTCAGTTTGTTTTTTTTCTTCCTGCATCTTGGAGAAAAGCTTGAGGGGAGAGGCAGAAAATGGCTCATCTGCCACTTTGTTGGAAGGTGTAAAAATAAACTAGAGCCATCAATTAAGAATAGGCAGTTTTCACACTTACTGAAAGGTGGTTTATTCATGCTTTCACTAGTGGTGCTAAATGGTTATCTGTGCTTACCTCCAGCTAAAGGACATTCAACTCATTGTCACTGCACGCTTAGTTGGACAGCAGTGAGCAACTTTCTCAGGGCAAACACTGATCTGGTGAGTCTTTGTTCCCACCCGAATTTCACCAGGAATTAAAAGCTCTGCCACAGAAGTAGACACACCCATATGTATGGAAAGAGAAGAAAAGGATATCAGGACATCTGAGAATGTATCCTGTGTTGTTTTGGTGACATACCTTGTAGTTTTGAGCTAGATAATGAAAATTATAGTCTTTATTTTTCCTTTTCTTCCTCACCTTTCTCTATATTTTTCTGTTTATTTTATTTTTCTGTCTATATATAATTCCTTTTCTTCTTCTGTTTGGAGGAGTGATGGATTCATTGTGTAAAGGAATACAGGTCTCATCCATTCCACAGATTACAGCTGTTCAGAGGTGAGACATTAGTAAGTCGATAGCCCTGGTGAGCACGAGCATCAGGATGATAGTGCATGAGCACAATCTCTCAGATGCTTTGGTTGAAATGAGCTGGCTGAGTTGGTTGGAGCAATTCAAGGTTCTTCTCCTGAACATCAGAGGGTTCCAGATTTGGTTGCTCTTCTCACTTCGGTAAAAGTCATATGTTCAAGGACTAGTACCTTGGACTTGATTTAAGTCCTAAAGCCTGATTTCCATCATGCTTGGGAAGATTTCTTAATTTCTGGAGAATACATATTAGTGAAGATGTTATCACCTATTATTAAGAATTTAACTGCATGTAGGGAGGGAGGTAAATTTTCAAAGTTTGATCTTAATGTTGTTTTTTAGATCCTAAATAGCTTTTGGAAATCTGTCTCTGTACATCTGCAGAAGATGTTAATTCTTTAAACATAAAACTATGTTCACGTTCTTTTGTGAATACAAATATGATGGTGAAATCCTGCTGGGCATCTCTCTAAAAGGCACTTTGTCTGAAGTAGATATTATCATTATTTTTAATATGGATTTTTCAAAAAAAGAGTTTCATCCATCTAACAAATATTTTCCCATTTCCACAGCACTTGGTTTCTATGTGATGTGACCTGATTAAAACCATTCTTCGTAGAGGATCAGCAACGAGCCAAGTGCACCCTTCCAGAACGCCAAATGGATGACTCCGTTAGCCCATGATTACTTGTGAATTGGCGACCTTCAGTTGGCGACCTGGTGTCACTGTAAATTAATCATGGCAGCAAAGTGATATTTAGGGAGTGTAATAACCACAAATGACCTTGGTGTAATGCCTCTCTCAGGAGGAAGCCAAGCTTTTATTCTCTGTGATGTCAGGTTTGTAACTCTTTTCCCCCAGTAAAAGCAGCATCAAAAGGTGATGTGTAAAGTGAAACATGAGGCATGATGTCTGCCTGAAAATTCAAAGTTTCTAGTTCTTTTTTCTAAAACAGGATTTGATAAAAACGCCAGCAATAATTTCATTTCCCAATGGTAGCCAACACCATATTGTCTTCTTACTTACAGTATTAATGCCTAGGAAAACAGGAGGTGGCTAAATATCCTTTTTTTTCTATCACAGGCTTTTGTCATATTCTCTGGAATTTAACATGCAGCTCCTTATATAGCACAGGGGTGCTTATGACAGCTGACACAGTGAACACAGATATATATATATATATACATACAAATACTGGCCAGATTTTGCTATGCTTGTTCTTGTGAACTACTATTTGATATCAGATACTAATCAGTCTGATCAAGAAAACTTTTAACTTTTTTTATGCTGCAGGAAATGTCTATGTCCACCAGCCAAGAGATGATTTTGCATTTAAAGCTAGTTATTTTCAATATTGTTTTCAATACTATTTAATATACAAGCCATGGCATTCTGTGGTGTTCTTTGATTTATTGCAATTGTGTCCACCTGAAGCATTTACTGAATGCTGTTACTAAGACTATGACTATACATTTCCTTTGTGAATGGATATTAAACAGAAACTGGGCAGAGAAGCAGTGGCTGGACCTGCTGAAATCATATCTTCAGGTGACATTTTGAAGCTGTCACTCTACATCCAGTGAAACATCATTGTTCAGTCATCAAGGACATTACTAACAGAGGCCAGGTCTTCTCTCTCCAGAACATTAATCTTAGAAGGCATCATGAAAATAACCAGGCTTCTCATAAGATAAATACTGCAAAAGAAGGGTGAAAAACTATGCATAACATGTACCTCCCTAACTCCCAACCAGTGTGGAAGCTGTGCCAAACCCTTCAGTGCAGGAGCAGAAGAGAGCTGACAAGTGTTTGCCAGTGGTGGCACACACACTAGTGTTGGTCATGGAATCCAGGAGGAGTAGACAGGTATTAAGGTATTTGACTGCTCTTTTGTAGAACGAGCAGCATCTATTTCTTACTGATGCACACATCCTGATGTAGCTCATGGCATTTAGCTGGGATGCCTGGAAATTCTGCTTGACTACTGGCAGTGCACTGGCCTGGGCTCATGTCTTTCAAAGCTCAATAACAAGAAAGGATAAAATAGAGAAAGAGAAGCTGCAAATTTTTATTTCTCTCTTCACACTGTTCCTTTGTGATGAATCCTGTAATAGCCAGACACTCCTCCTAGTATTTCTCTGAATCCCAAGGGGCTTTCTCTGGATCTGGGACTTAGCAACTAAGCAATGGCTCATGCTTTTGGACAGATTTGTTCACATGCATACAAAAGTGGAGTCAAGGGGCTAGCAGCATCCCAAACAGCCCCCTCCTCTTGTCTGTAAAATGAATTCTTTTGAAGGTTATGTAATAAGGCTGGGAAAAAATGGTGTGCATTCAGCGTGAAACATCCCCCTGAAAACTGTGCTCCTTATCAAAATGATCAGATGATGAGATTGTGGGGTGGGTACAATCTAATTATGTATCTGTCCATCCATACATCCATATAAAATTACACTGAGCAGGTTTCTAAGTTTTTCTCCTGTGTTGTCTTATTTTCACTGTTTTTATATTTTACGTATTTGTGTCACTTATTTTTTTCTATCTTTTGTTTGATTGGTTGATTGTTTTTCCTCACTTGCTCATTTTTATATTCTGTCTTCTTATGTACTGTCAGGTAAAAAGGGAAGAAAGATTCCAGTCCCTGAGTGCCAGAAAGTGTCACTTCTCTCGAGATTCAGCTGTCACCAAACTTCTCCACTCCCCATGTCTACCCAAAAGCACAGGATACCACTGCACGCATGAAACCAGACTGCCCCTGGCATGGTCCCTGAGCCAATTCCTCCCCCTCTCAGCAGGGATAATCAGATCCTCTCCTCTGTCAGCTGATGAATCCACACTGGGACCTTTGGAGACATCTGCTCATCTGCTGGCTCCTGCTCTACTGCAACAGGGCCAAGTAAACTTCAAAATTAAAACTCACAGAAAACTCATCACAAACAAGGCCAGATGACCACAGTTATCTCTGAAGAAGTAACATAAGGTCAAATCTTCTACACAAGATAAGTAGGAGTGCTACATTTATTCTCTGGCGGTTATTTTTCATCCCCTCCCCCAGTAAATAGCCCTAAGCTTTGCCAGCCAATAGCAAGTAGAGTTGAAATACCAATTTCTGTTTCATCCCAGTATGATATCCCAAGAGTGCAATTGCTTCACAAGCTGTCAGTCCCAACACAGGGATGCTAAATGGACCTAAAGAGCTCTTTGAAATCTCAGTATAAATTATCCTTCTGGAGCCGAACCAATGCACATTTTCTGCCTTCACATGCTGACACGCTGTGCACATTTACCCTGACTCCCACTCTGGCTTTAATGGCACTTTGACAATAACTAATCTTGGCTACAAGCTGCGTGTGGACAATGACTTGTTCTCCCCATTTCTGTTTCACTCTCGTGAACAGTTTTGTGGAATACTCTCAGCTTCATGATCGCTTCAGGCTGTGGGGATTTGGAGAGGCTGGGGTGGAGAGGAGCCCACCTCACCTCGCCTTGGTGTGGCCATTCCAGCAGTCCTCCTCCACTGACGGGCCCGCTGTCACTCGCTCCTCCTTGCAGATCGTGTAGGGCAGTGTTGACCAGAACTTTTTAGAGAGCTTTAGCTTTTCTTTAATGTCTGTTACCTGATTAAGAGACAATGAGAGGGAAAACAGATTAAAAACATGAGCCACACTAATTATAATGCTAAATAATAAATTGTTTAAATTTGTAATGGTGATGATGGTGAAGGTTAAAGAGCTAAAGGTGCTAAACCTTAATTTCCTGTGTTTAAAAACAAGACACTCAGCATTTGAGTTCAGAACATACAATCAAAGTCACCTTTTCCACATTATTAAAAGCATATTGCATCTTGCTCTTCTTTGTCTCCATTTGTCTAAGGTTTACTAAATATACACCTTTTTAAGAATTAATATGCCTCACAGTCTGCTGAATGTGAATTCAGTTAAACTGTACATCAGATAAACCCACCAGCTTGGTCATGTCTTAAAAAAATATTATATAGACAGCTACATGTGCAGGTTCTAAAGAAATGGTTCATTGCTGAGCTGATGTTGAACTGATTCAAGATACACAGGCTGAATACATTACAGTCCATTTGGATCTCGGTTACCGTGAGAAGTCATGCAGGGACTAAATTCATCTTTGCTATTATGTGTAGGTAAATATATGTAGCTGAATACAGAATGGCATGCAAGAAATGTTGGGAGAGTATGGAAACAGTTTCTTTACCTTATAAATTCATTGAACAATAATTTAATTTGGCACGATTCAGGCAGCAAGCAGGAATAAACTACATTTCCAGCATCAATTTAATAAATAAATGCTCTGACTAAAATTTTATCAGTTGTTGTTTTGTGTATTGTATACTAGAGTGGAAAAATCTACAAGAATAGATAGAAAAAAACAACAAAGGACAGACTACAAAGGATGAATGCTGCCACTGTTGTTCTTATGGAAACAGATGCATTTCACATTAAGTTGTAATAGGATTTAGGGGAGCTTGTTGAATAGCTTTTAAAGGAAATCACTAAGCTTTGTTCTTTAAAAAAAACAAGAAATAAAAGCTCTCCACTCTTCCATTCAGTTTTGAGATTGTCTTTTAGGTTGTTGAGGTACAATATCGTACTGGGCTATTTATCTCTTTTATCTTTTTTTCTCAGGACATGATAGCTCTCCTTGCAAATGGCCCATGCTGCTTTGCCATGCTTAAACTCTGTGGAATGTCGCTTTATAAGCCAGGAGATAGAAACAGCTGAGGATGTTATTTCAGAAGGACCGTTTGAATTTTCATCCACAAGACATAAGTAGGACAGTATTTTTCTGTACGGGTTGTTGACAGTGTTTCTCCCCGTGATAGACACCTTATAAATCTCCTCCACACCCTTTGCCAAGCCCTAATTGCTTTGTTTTCACATGAGATACTAGTGGTATTTGCAAGTCTTTAAAGTCTCAATAGGGGAGCCCTGTCAAGCCAAAAAATAAATTCCAGTTTACAGGCTGTGAGCAAGGCTTTGGCAGAAGTGGTGATGTCTCAGGATGCCTGCTTTTTCTGATGTCTTTGGTCCGTGGGACCAGGGTTTTTGGGGAGACAGCAGTCCCTCTTCTTCCCCTTCTGCCCATGCCGAGGGTAAAAAACTCTAGGTCTCTACTGGGACAGCTAAACAGCACAAGCAACTCAGCTAAATTGCCCATTGTTCATGGTGTGTAAATTCCTGCAAGGACACAGTGAGGACAGAGAAATTCTACAGAAAGTTTAAGGAAGAGAGTTTATAGGGTGAAGGATCCAGTCATTTAATCTTGGTGAACATGAAAGTCAAAGGGATAGATTTTCCTATTATTGCTTGTGCCTGGATAAATATTTACACAAGCAATTTGATTGATATTGGTGGTGAGTAATTAGCTTTCAGAGCAATAACTTCATTGCTTGCTAGAAGTTATCTAAAGCTATTCAAAACTCAGATGTTTAGAGTTACATTCAGATTTTGCCCATATTCAAATTAGAGCTAGTGCTCTAGGACTTGTGGACTTCTGTTTTGAACCACAGCTGATTCAACACCTATTGGAATGTCATTTTCCCCCTGACCCTTCTAAGGGATGTAATTTGGCATAGAAGCCTTTCATTTTCATAGAAGCCAGCAAAAGAATGGAGAGAAGTTCTCACAGCTCACATGCTGTACATCCTTTCCAGATACTCCCTGAAAATCAAAATGAGGACTCCCATTCCCCAGTCACTTCTAAAGATATTAAATGATGTATGCATGCTCCATATGAGATAAAAAACCATTAAATTTCCTAACAGATTTTTTAAAAATTTGTGCTAAGGGAGTACACCTGATAAAGTAAGATGGTCTTACTCTACTCAGGATTTTTGGTAAATGATAACTAATTTAATGTCAGAGGCATCTTTCTGAGGTGTTGTTCCCATTTTAGATCCTGGGGGGAAGAAGACATTTGCATGACTCAAAAAAGGCAGCAACAGCAAAAATGACTATAACTTAGGGGAAGGTTACCATTTACAGCCTCTCTAGATGTCTTAGATTCAGATGCATTTTAACATTTTTTTATCTCCTTCAGGTATTTCCCTTCACAGCTATCTCTCACCTCACACCTCCCTACTGCACTATTTCACCATGGAACTTAACACAACTTGTGTGGACTCAGTCTCTGAAGTCTCGCCCTTTCCTGCTGTCTGACCAGACCTCTGTTAATTCTTACTTTTTAGCAGTGGAGTCTGCACATCTGTTTAACTGGTTCCTTGAACCTCATCCTGAAACCTTCTGGAAGTGCAGTGTGGTGCCTGATGGCTTTGCTAAAGGAATTCTGAACAGTGATTGATTCACCTCCTCTTTTAGGGAGTAGCCTGATGGCCACTTCTGTGAGACGAATGTTTGGGCAGGAATGACTTTGGAGTACTTTTAATGTAACTTTAAATGCAAAATAGAATTAGGAGGTGTAATGCCTGCCATGATATGTTACACTTTTACCTGTGGGTTTCAGAGGCTTCAGTTCTGGGATCTTGTCAAGCATGACCACAGAAATTCTCTTATTAGTCCCCATGGTTACACATATTCCTCTGTACATTGTTTTGATTGCCACCAGCATTTAAAAAATACATAACAGATGTACAGACCCTTGAAAATGAGATAAAACCCACTAAGGATTCAGTTAACATTGCTTGCTTGTGATTTATGAAGTCAGACTACTGTATTCCCCAGTGACCTGTGGCCTTGTAAATGATTCCTTGGTATTTCCTATTCTTTGAATTAAAGATTAACTTTCAAGCTTGGTTAGGCTTCTGTGGAAACATTTAAATATGAGACATATGCAGTTTTCATATTTTACATATTTCCTTTCCACTTGCTCTAGCAGAGATTTATAGGGATTATGACAGCTGTATATCTTCGACTGTAGCTAGCCTGATTTTCCCTTGTTATCTTCCTGACATAGCCCTGATATTATATTGAAATACCCTTTTTTCAGCTACTTTGAAGGTATGAAACTTGTTCTGAATCACAATACTTTCTCATAAGAAAAAAGATATAGCAAGAACCATGCAAAGAATTAAATTTTTAATTTATTGGCGGATATATCAAAATGGATATTAAAATAGGCTTGCCTTGATCTATAATTGCTAACAGAAGAAAGGCATTTCCATGTAAGTGAGAAAAGTTAAATATTTGCATCATTTGCAAAGAGAAACTAATATCCAGCGTTACAGGAATGATATAGCTACACACCCTACATTGAGAAATACAGTTTATTTCTTATTTCTACCACTGACTTCTTATGTGACCAAGTCAGTCATGAATGTCATGCAATTCCTCAGCAGAACTTGGAATGGCACCCATGAGCTCAGTCCCAGGCCTACCAGCATGGGCTCAGTTATAAGGTAAATAAAGCTGACCCATGTTTCTGTCTTCTTTACTCACCTTGCACTCCTAACTAAAAGCAAGCCTGTCACTTTAGTAGGAATTATACCTTAGCATTCCTTGCTGTAGATGCTGAAAGGGCTTTAGCAGTGAATTTCTTCAGCTCTCTAGTATTTTGTGAGAACTCTGTCTTTCCCATGCAAGCTAACCAAAACAAAGTTACCAGTGTTCATCAAACATACACACCTGCACTTCTTTTTGCCAGATTGTTATGGTTTCAACTAGAAAAACACTTGGGAATGGACATCTCAGAGTTGGGCCAATCCCCTTGAGGGATGGATGGCCAGTTTTTAATTACAAATTACTTTATGCCATGTAACTCACTTTTTATGGACTAACATATAAAAACCTCGGGGAAAAAACATTAAAGGGGCTCTTGCCACCATTTCTACCTGACCCTGGACTTCGTGTGGTTTTTCTACACGTCTGCGTTGCAACAGTGACACCTTGCTTTATTTCAGGACATCTGGATAAATTGAGAATTCAGAGTAGGTGTTGAATATACCATGGAAAAATAAAAGTGTGCTGAATGCCAGTTTTACAAGGCATGAAAGATTGTAGAAGGAGCCTTGCTTGTGAAGCAGGCAGACAATTGCCAACAGAATCACTTTGTCTGATGGAAGAATGCTTCTTTGGCAGCATGATAAAGTGTGCTCAGAAGGAACTGTGGGCAAAAAGCAAGTTTTAAATGTGGGTGCCCTAAAATAATTTTTAGAAAGTAAATTCCTTTTTTTTTTCTTTTTGTCCTGCTCTGCCAAGTTCTCCCCTGTCAAAACCATTGCATATTACTTCCAGATTTATCATCCCCACCCATATAATTCCTACATTCAAAGGTAAAGGACTATCAGAAGATGCTAAAATCATGTTCAAAGATGGTGAAATGCACCTAAACCTGATGTAGATTAAATGCAACAAACAAAATCAAATAATATGGAGTCTTTATGTTAAGAATAAATGGCTCCCATTAACCTCCCTTTCTTCTTCCTGATGTTTTTGAATTGCGTTTATTCTTGCGTTTTGTTTATTCTGCAATTTGGGAAGATTTTCCTTGTGAAGTGCAAGCAGACTATTCAGCCTGCCTTTCTGTCAACACCTTCTCCTTGGGGATGCTCAAAGACATCTTGCTGCAAAGTCCATTGAGAATTAAGCCTTTATGACCTGGAAAAATGTACAAATGTTTCTGGTTGTTCATTGGAAGTTGCTTCTCTGTGGCACCAGGGTGCCACCTCAGATATAGTACAGTGGGTTAGTGTGTGGCAGCATAGACAGACACTTGGAAGATGCTTGAAGTGGCTGCTTGTGATGGGGTGCTGTAATTTCAGAGGCTTCAGGCTGTGTAAAGTGTATCCTAGCAGTGTATTACACTGAGAGAACAGCTACAGACAGTGAGTGGAAAGAGGTCTGGCACTTTGTCTCAGAGAACAGACATGAAAGCAGCTATCACAAGCCATGTTCCTGTCTGTCTAGTTTCTTTAGTCACATACACCTTTGCCCTTTAATTCACAAGCAACATTTAACTAATGCTGCTTCTTCATGCTACATTATTTCCCAGTGAAAAACCAGACAAGTTTTTTGTTTGCTTGCTGCTTGCTTTTTCCTAGAAGTGTCTTAAGATACCCAGCCATGCACTCAGCACCCTTGCAGTCTTTATTAAAAATAACATAGACCTTGTATAATGGTGGGCAGCTGGATAATGGATTTCTGGATATGGTGCCTGAGCACCTGAGCTGCATGTGGAATTGTGAGAGGCATGCCCTTCATCATGGGCATGGCCAGGTAGGAGGAACAAACAGCCCACCACCACCATCTGATTTGTGTTTTGCTGTACCAGCAGAAAGCTGCGCCAGGCTTTCATACATCGATTTATGTCCATTAGGGATTTAATCTGAAAGCATTCTAAGACTAACAGCCAGCAATTTGTTTAAAAGGACTAGGTTAGCAGGCACATGTTATAAACTGTTTCTAACTAAGTTGTTATGTTTATGTGTCTGCTACATGTGTGTGTCACAGTCAGGGCAAGAATCATATGTCACAAGTAGCTCAGCATAGGATGGCTGGGTATTTTAACTGATGTACAGTTTTCCTTCTAAAAGGGGCTTAATGAAAAGCAGTTAACTTGGACTCCTAAGTTTTAGGGGCTGTCTCTCAAGAAAGATGTGTCTCCTGTGTGTCCTTTGTTACATCTGCCATCTTCATAGAGATATCTCAGAGGCACTAGGCATTTATGAATAAGCAACTGAATTGGGCTTCCTCTATCTCACACAGCTAAAGAGAATCTCTCTCAGAGGCTTTTTAAAGGCACCTTCATTTCTCCACTAATTAGATGTAGCGAGCTGAGGCACACATTTTTGTTTAGAATGGCTCATTAGGTGCCCAAAATTTCGATGCACACTAGGCACCTCAGTGAGGGTGACTTGCTTCGATTACAAAACAAGTGAGGCAGAACTTTATTTGCTCTCTATGGTTGTGTTTTTTTTTTTTTTTTCATACATTATACATTTCCATACTATCTCACAAAATAAACTTAAAATGCCAAGCAGTTGCCAAACCACCATGCACTTGACTGTGGATTATTCTCAGCCTTTTAAAGAGTGAGGCGTATGCCACACGGATTCAGCAGGATTTGAGCTTCATGTAGCCCCAGCTGCCAGGGAGCACCCTGGATTTTGGGGGGCCCTCGAGGTGGCAGTGTTGCTCAGTCTTTAGGCTGCCGCCAGCCTCCCCTCCCCAGCACACCCGCTGTGTTTCCCAGAGAATGAGAACGTAGATTGTTCCGCTGCATATAAAACTGACAACCCTGTTATTTTAAACTCGAAAGTGACAGGCTGTTATTTTAATGAGGTCTGCCAGTGCCAAGGTTAACCAAAGCTTTATTTTCCCTACAAAACATTAAGGCTGCGGTTCTAAAAAGGGGGCTGTGAAATTTTATGGTTATTGATACTTTCTCAGGGCAGAGAAGTTCTGAGAATTTCACCCAGGTCTTCTTGCTCAACAAATGATTTTTGGTTTTCCACCTTTTTTCTTCCCCCCGCAACTCTGTGACTTTAAATGGTCCTGAGCTTTACCAGTAACTTGCCTGATCATGATTTGTGTTTCTGAATCTGCAGAAAAGCAAATGACAGCTCTTCTAATCAAGAACTAATGCAGAATTTCAGTTATAAAGCACAAATGGGCACTTGGGTAATTTGTGAAATAAAACAAATGAGCCAGGCGATTTTCCAGAGGAAGACTTTTCTCATCAGAGTATTTTAAAGTAAAATGAAAGGATTTTTTTTTGCTGTCATTGCCTCTGAAAGCTATCACCTCTTTGATAAGAAAAAAGTTAAGGCTTTTAATAACAGTAAAGAATGGCTGTTAACCTTACTAATTTCTCAGAATAACACATATATTAAGTTCAGAGAGTTAAGGCTCATTTAGCTTCCACACTAATACTCCTACACTTAAGTATCTACATTCACATCACAGACCCCAGAAACCCAACAGTGACTCACTTAAGTTTCTAGTGCCTTTTGAGACACCTGCAGCGACCTGGGCAAGTCTCCTATAATTTGTGATTTATATGTAACCACCCAGGGTGCTGTCTTGGATGACCTGATTGAACTGTGTTTCACTGAGCTTTGACCTGGAACAGGCATTTTAAAACAATCCAGGTTGCCTACTGCATGTTTTTTCAGGAAAAGAATTGATGGGTCTGCATGAGGGCTGCCATGATCTTGCAGAAGGCTCCTTGGTATGTGTGGCCCGGAAATGCTGGTGACACGCTGTGTGTGTCATGAAATGCTTGGTGTGTTTGCTGGCTCCAGGGGCTGGACAGTCACTGCTCAGAGCTGACAGCCTTCTGCTCCAAAAGAACACAAGTAAAGCAGCCATGTGCCTTTGGCATTGCTACCCTTCTGTGTCTTAGCCCTCACCTGGAGATCCTACCTTCAGCAGTCTCCACAGCCCTGCAGACAGTGTAATGTTGTCTCACATCACCAAACAGACCCTTCCTTTTAAAAAAAAAAACACTGACATTTTTGCTTACAGGCAGGTAGAGCCTGACACAAAACTTGTCCCACATTCAACATTCATTTTGGCTGAGGAGACATGAAGGCAGAAGTCTGTCCAATGGTGGAGTGACCTGGGCTAATGTCCTTTCCATAAATGTGTCCTGCTTTCCATAAATGTGTCCATTTAAACTCTACACTTTGATCCCCAGTAAATAAAACCATTTCTTTTGGAAAGTAGAAGGTGCTGGAAACATCAGTGCCCTGAAACAGAAATCTGTAGGACCTGAAGCAGCTTTCTCCTTCTGTGCAATACCTGGGAGCAGCACTAAAAAGCTGGTCTATAAATCTGATTCAAGCAAATCCAAAGCACTTGGAGGAATCAGCTTTTTATTGCAGATAAGTATAAAAGTAGCAACAGAAATATGCTGGAATCTTAAAGATAAAATGCCAGAGGCTTTTCTTTGGCAAGGCTAAGCCGTTAAGCACTGATTCTTTCTGAACAGCCCTTCGTCTCTCCAAGCAAAAATGTTAATAGCTAATGTAAACAATTACTAATAGGGTATTTCAAGCTTACACAGACTTTCATTTGTCCTGGAAATGTTCATCTGCTACTTGTAATGAAGTGGCTGTTTCTTCTCTTAAAACTCAAGGGCTTAAAAGGAACTGCATGTGTTATAGCAGACAAATAGTTCAAGCCTCCAAAGAGATGTAAGAAGTGTTCTATTTCAAAGGGCAGCAAGAGCTGAGATATGTCCTTTCATAACAGAGCAAGGATAATTGTACTTCATACTTGAAGTAGCCTTACATCTAACTTCACTTCTTCCTGTAGTTACTTCTTGACATAGCTCCTTTGGTTTCCAAACCGAAGAAGTTCTCAGTGGACTCTCAATGACTCACAGCCAAACTTTTCAGACCCTCTTATCCCAGAGGATCACCAGGCCCACAGACTGGGCCTGAGGGAGAGCAGCTGCAGGGAGCCAAGCATTAGAGCTGGTAGAGTGCTCTTCTCCACATCATAATCTGGATTAATTATGTCCCCATTATTAATATTTTGTGGGAACTCCCCAAACTTGCAGCCATACCATGCAAACTCCTGCTTGTTTTAACATCATTATTTATTCTGTTCAAAATTAATGCCCTGTTAGGGCATTTCCCTTCCCTAACACCTCTGGTTGCCAGTCACTCTCTTCTGGAACTGGAGCTTGTTTTCAGTGGCCTGGATATTTTCCTTCTGGATTATAATTAACCAAATATATACAAATCTGCATTATTACAAGTGGTGAATATATATAGTCAGGAAAGAATTAAAAGTCAGCATAGAGGCTTTGGGACACTGCTTGTGGTCATTGTAGTGATGTGTAGTTTTTGGTGATTTTTTTTTTTCCCAAATTTTCTTTCCAGACTCTCCCAGGAAGATGCCACAATTTTGTTTTCAGAGTTGTTTCAGAGACGAGAGAATTATCAACAAACTGGTGTTAAATCACATGCAAATATAAATTGTTAAAACATCTAAATTCTAAGTGAAAATCACAAAATACTTAGAATGAAAAAGATAATGTTTTCAGAGACACAAAGTTATGCAAAAAGGTATTTCTGGCAGGGCGACTAGGCTCAGCAGGGAAAGTGCTTACTTATCAGGAAAGCAATCGGAGTCAGAGAGAGCCTTGTAGTGTCAATCTGCTGTGTCAATATACTAATGGCTTTCATTGTCTTCCTACTGAGCAGGGGAGCTGAGGTGGAGTTGCACTCTCTTGCCCTTTCACTAGAGGGTTAAGTGCCCCAATTATTGGATCCTCACAGAACAACCTCACACAGCTTCCTCGGGGCTGCCAGGGACTCATGAAGATGCAGACAGGAGGTGTAGAGGTTGGGTATGGGTGCAGCTACTGCTGGTGTTCAAGAATCACTCTAAAAGAGGGAAGAAAGTTAAGTGCAGATTGAAGCATAACAAAGTAATGGGGTGTTCTCATAAGATTTTATCCTAAAGCAGCAAAAATCTGATGAGACTAATCGATTCCCTGTTTTCTGCCATGGCTGGGTGGAAAGTAATGAAATTAGATATTTTTTTCCAAGACTGGTGCTCAATCTAATACTGAATCAGGAAATGGACCACTTCTTTGGTTCCCTTTGAAGCAGATATGTATGTCTGGAGTCCTCAGTCTGAGCCCTGTGATTTGGTGAGCAGCATGAATTCAAGGTGCACAACTCACCTCTGCCACAAATTCAATATTCTGCAAAACCATTTGTGAAATCTAATCTGGACAATTTAAAGAGCAAACACTGATGGATAAGAATGAGCACAGTTTCCAGCACTTGAGGCATACTCTGTGAATTTGAATGAGGTGTGTGTCCCAGAGTTTTTATTCCAAATAGAAAAATGAAGAGAAGAAAGGAATACCCCACATAGATGAAAAATAATCATATGCCAAGCAAATTACTTGAAATCAGAGGGTCACTGGATAAGAAAAGCATTATCCCTACACCTCCAGTACCTTCCTTACAATGAAAACTCTATTGTCCCTTCTTGAATACTGCTTTAGATAAAAAGCCTCCCCATTTCTCCAAACACATCTACCAAACAGCAGTAATATTATAGCACAATTCAAGCCATATTTAAATCAAGCAGGTAAACACAGCATGCAGCTAGGCTTGCTGTTACTGCTTGACTATTTGTTGTGGCTCTTGGGCAGGCTTTGTAGCTTGCCATCCATCTCCCTGCCACCACAAGCACACTGCTGGCATCTGGGAACTCTATGTCACCACACTGCTGAGGGGGACACACCACTTTCTGGATGCTGCCAAGTGAAGGGGCCTGAGTCAGGAAGTTGTGTATGTAAACTTGATTTTGTCTTTTTGTCTTTTTTTTTTTTTTTTTGTTTTGGTTTTTTTTTTTTTTTTTTTTTTTTTTTTTTGCAACAGGTACCAACCTCCTTTCTGTGCTTGTACCTTTCCCTTCCCTTTAGAGCAAATGCAAGAGGCTCTGGCATCACAGAGGCTGTAGGGGGAGGACAGGCTGCATGGCTCTGCTGGGACAAGGATGCTGTCACTGGGATATTTCCAAATACAAATGGAATATGGGAATGCATCTGTTCTGCATCTTCTGCTGTGGGCTGTGAGGGCAGGGTGGGTGGTGAAAGGAAAGCTACAGGATCCGAAGCAATCAATTTGCAATAGATAGCTAGTGAGTCACTTCACAAAGAACAGTGAAATATTCTTGTCTCATTCTTTCCTCAAAGCCCAGGCAATCCTGCCTGCTCTTCACAGCTCTCTCTGAGAACAAACAGGTACAACTGAGCTGCAGAGCTGCCTGTGGCTGGCAGGCAGCCTCCTGCCAGTTACCCCTCTTGATGGAAACAAGTAGCTGGACAGAAGATCAATGTTTGCTCCTCACACACAGGCAGCTTAAAAGCAGCCCAGCCCCTGTGCCAGCCCCCTCATGATGCAAACAACTGTGCACTGGTTATTTACTTGGCTTTTTTTTTTCCAAAATGCCTACCCCACCTTAGCCTGCTGATGCTTTTCAGCCACACCAGACATTTAGTGATCACAGGTCGTGTTACCACGGTCAGGAGTCTATGATAAAAATAATGACGTTTTAAAAGCAACAAGTGCTGCAGTTTATTTGCCTCCAAAATCTAGCAGCTTTGAAATTCATGTTTTGAGGGATTTAGTAATAGTCATGAGAGCTAGAAAATTTGATTTGTTTTACCATAAGAGTGAAGACTGCAGATTTTAAGAAAAGCAGCTTCACAGGATAGGGAGTGAAAAATCTAGAAAATTTGCAATTTTTTCTATAACAAGTAAATCCAGAGTTCTTCACAGCATATAAAAAGCTCAAAATGGAAAAAAGAATACGCAGCCTCACAAAGGGTAGAGTCAAAAAGGAGCTAAAGATAATAATAGAAACATTCACATTTTCTGTCTATTTTAATTATTTTCCAGTCAGGAGCTCTTCAGCAGACAGAAGAGATTACCCTCACTGAGTCAAGGCTACCATTGATACTGAATGCATAAAATATAGGCCACTGCCTGAAAAATATTTTCAAGATCCCATAAGGATCCTGAGCTTCACAAACTTTTTCATTCCTCATCCTCTTAATTGGGGTACTTCAAGAATGTCATTTGAAAAGCTGGGATTTGGTGACTTGGAACAGGAAAGGATCAGGAAGGTTGTGGCACACTGTAGAAGGATCCGAGTTACCCCCTGTAGGAGTTGATACAAGGATGTGAGGAAAGGCCAAACTGTGCCGTATCTGAACTACCTGTGAGAGTACAGACACAAGCTTGACAGAAAAGAAATAGGATTTTTGGCAAGGGAGAGGGAAAATTTCCCTTCTGAAATATTTTCCTCCAAAGGGCTCGGAGCAGTTTGAGAAGTTAAACTATAAGGAAAAATTATGAGGACTCACCTAAAGTAAAAACTCACTTAATTGTTTTAACCATCAAATTATTCAGTGGCAGGGATTACATTATAATTTATAACACAATTTTAAGTCACTGCAAATTTATTTCAGTACTTCCTTGAAAATTCCCTGACAGTAATTTATGCAGGCCAAAGTCATGTTCTGTCAAACGTGTCTCAGGCTATCGTATATCATCTGTCCATCAAAGCCAATAACAGTAGACACAGGGAGTTTGAAAAAAAAGAAAGAAAGAAAAGGAAAAAAAATAATAGAGGAACAGAAATATTTTATAATGAATAAGATAACACTTGGGATAAAAAAGAAAAAAAAAACAGATGCAAATGGGTTTCAGACAGACTGTTCCACTGCTATTCACTGCTCTTACATCTTTGCATACAAGAACAGCAGTTCCTAGAGGGGACCTGGTATTTGTGGGGGAAAGGGAGCAAATGTACAATTGCTCTCAAATGTACAAATGCTCAGAGAGGAGTGGCTTGAAAAAAATTAAAATCCCTGTGGAAAGAAAACAGCCCACCACCAGTTTTTCTTTATTTAATTGCTATGTACAATGGAATAAAGAACATGAAGCAATTGTGGTGTTCAGGGAAAAAAAAAAGGGGGAAATTATACTTATTAGCATGACTTTTATTCTGCACTGTTAACATCTTGCTGTTGTGTAAAAAGATTGCCACAAGGAAGAACAAGAAGCAGGAGAAGTACAGAATTCTAATTGAGTTTTCCATCCTAAACAAAACACCGTGATGATTGCTCATTCATTTGGCATTCCTGCTCTCCCTGAGTCAGCACTCTGAATGGCAACATCCTCCTGTGATATTTCTGGGCAATGGCCTGACCTGTGGGTCATTTGCCAGCAGAGCAAACAGTTGTTGACTACCCTGCCCTTAAAATCAAGCAAAGAGTTACATTCTCTCTGGTTCATATCTTGAGCCACAAATGGGCACATATGAAGAGGACAAGTTATTCAGCAGCTGCGAAAAAGGGTGATGAAGTTCAAATTTTTTTTGACACAGTGGTAATAACTTGCATTGGAATATAATGAAAAATTCATTACTTCTTATTTTACTGGGTTATTTTTTCCTTTTTCTTTTTCTATTTTATCTCTATCTCATTTTCTTCTTCCTTTGTGCAGAAGAGAATCTTCTTATTCCACTGTCTTGGTTGTCTCTGTCTGTCCTGCGTGGCTGGGGTATACTGAAGTTGTGGTCTGGGCTGATAGCTCCAGCTGTGGTCTGTGAACGCCTGAGGGGAGACATGAGTGAGCCCTTGCTGGCATGCAGAGATGGGAAGTGGCTTAAGAGACTCTGCCTTGGCACCCCACACTATGACTCTGCCAGTGTGAGCATAGCTAAAGGGCAGGAGAATTTTTGGGTCAAAGCATGTAGGGCTGTGCAGTGTAGACATGGGCTTTTCTTGGGCTATTTTTCCAAGCATATCCATTTTTCAGGACTAGCAGATCATTCCACATGTGTACATATACCTGCATTCCCCTATACTTAACTGTTACTGCATGCTGAGGTCATCTAAGCAGATACTACAGGAAAAACTGTAATTCCCATACAGTCTTTATACCCTGATTTCCTTTCCTGGAAAAGAGGAATTACAAAAGTTTTGGGAGGTGTGTATTTGAGCCTTGACAGTCTGGAGCTGGTGCCAAGCCAGAAGGGTTAGCCCATCCTGAGCATCCAGAGCAGCTGGATGCTGTCATTTAGCCTTTGCCTGTGAAGGCTGTATGAAATAACTCACTTTTAGGTATGTCAAGTCAGCATGCAAGAGGTTAAAGCATATTAAAAAAAGTTTCAGGAAACTTTCCCTAGAAACTAAAGTTGCCTGTAGTCATAGAGCAGATGTACTTCTTTGGAGCAGCTATAAATCCTTTGAGTACCCTAATAAATACACTGCACATTCATTGGAACAATGTGCCCCACGGATTTAAACTGCATCTTATCACTTTTTCCTGAAAATAATTATCACACCTATTAGAGGCTATATTTGGGATTTTTACCCTTATACATGTATCTGCTTTCCTCTCTCTAGACAGATATTCTGCCATGAAGGATGTGTGCATTTGCAGCCTGATTTTCTCCCCAAAGAACAGAAATAACCCTATGAGTATACACTGGGGCACTGCTTACAGTTAAATCAAGGTGCCCTTGAATATGGCTGGGAGCTACAGGCACTGAAAGTCCTACTTTTAAACTCTTTCAGGAGCAACACAAACCTTAGTGCACAAAATACATTTTCTAAGTGTCTCTTTTCATACCAATCCATTGGATGATCATGCTGTAATCATGAAAAAGTAGTTGAACAAGAATTTCAGAGCAGTGTAATCTTGGTGGTATTTCTGTCAACTGCTTTTCCAAAACACTATGTTGGTTACAGTTGCTACTTTGGAGTGACTTTCTGAGAAACATCTTCACTGCAAAATAAAGCCAAACAAAAGCTCTGTACTTGAATATTTTTTAAAGACTTGACAAGTTAGATTCAAGTGATGCTGTTGGATTTGAATTCTTGGGACAGTTTGTAGATGATTTAATTTTTCCTTCTGAATCAGACAACAGGCAGGTATCAGTACTAGGATCTTTATTTTTCTCTGCAATTCAAAAGGAATTCAGTAGGTAGAAAACATTTTTTAAAAATCCCAGAAAAAACCCAGTTTGAACAAACTCCCATAAGGATAGCACAGATTTATGAAAAATCCACAGAGTATTCTTACCACAAAGAGAAACAAGAGGTTATAATAATGGGGAGGAGGTAAATAATGCACAGGGACAGCTCAAGTGTGCCCAAAAGGCAAACTGTAAATAAATTCAATTACAGAAAGAAAGACATGTCTGATAACTCTAGGAATAGAACTAAAAATTCCTTTTGATGAAGGCACAATGGACACATGTAACCCTGTGCAATGAAGAACAAAATGATTTTGTGCAGACTGAATTCACAGCATGCTGAAATCATTCCTCCTTGCACTAATTTGACCCCAAACACCAGGAGCTGGTCTTGCTTGAACATGATAGGTGGTAGCTTGCATTTCAGCTCAGACCAATGTTATTTTCATCACAAACAGAATTTTCCCAATACAATATTGAGAGCAGATAGCTCTGGTTGTAGTCCTTAGGGACAACAATCTAAGCTACTTTCTCTCAGCAGACAGATGATTTCTAGGTGTTTACCTCAGCAGAGAAAAAGTATTATTCAAAATGTAGTAATCCATACTTGGGGACTAAAGCACCCTGGAAAATCCAAGAGATATTTCCTCATTACATGTAAAATACTCACAATGCATACTGACATCCTGCAGATGTGTGGATGAGATGCTTCACATAGAAAAGTAATGATACTGTGAAAGCCACAAACACTCATGTTTGCTGGAGGCTTGCAGTACAGTATTCACAAAATGATCTGTATATTCACTTGTAAATAGAAAACTTGTTCATGAACAGCAAAGCCATAAGAAAGCACGGCTCCTCTACCAGCAGTAATATTCATGAAGTGCATTTTGAACTGATATGAAAATACATCACATATAAATTACCTACAATTTTCAGTGTTTAAAATTTCAAAAACAACAGCACATGTAAGGCATATTCTCTCTTCCTCCTGCTCTGAGAAGTCAAAACAAAAGTACTAATATCTTTCTAATGAACCATTGTTTTATTTATCCAGAATCCAAATAACAACACACACAGGCTGGGAGTCAGCATAACCCACTGTGTTGCATGAAACTTAAATCAAAACTGATATTAAATCAATGTCCTGATGATTTGCTTCCCCAGAGCACTCTCACTCCCACAACAGGAAGGCTTCTGAAACTTAAAGTGGTAGTGCATCACAGTACTCACTTAGATTAGCTTTATTGGAGCCAGGAACAGATTTTAGCCAGTATTAATGCTTAATTATCACTCACTCTGGATTTTGGGAGGCATGCACATTATCCTCTGACCATTTACTCTGCATGAGACATAGGTTACATCAATGAATACAGTGATCTCACACGTCTTAGACAGGGATGCTGTTGAATGTGGCACTTTGTATGGTCTGCTAGGGGAGCTGGCATGCCAAGTTCCAGGAAGACTGAGCAGAATTGCTCACCCAAGTCTTTTATTGAACCTGAACACAGTCCAGCACAAAATAATACCACATTTTCAAGCACACTCTAATTTGTATTTCTCCTATATTTGAAAAGTTATAAGTGTAAATATCTTTGTATAAGCCCACATTTTTAAACTTAGAATAAATAACACTAACCAGTAGACACTGAAGATAGATCTGTGTTACTTCATAAAAACAGGAAAAGGCACAAGCATGGGACCTCAGGTGGTTCCTGGTGCTAAATTGTTAACATGTTCCCTGGAGCTACACTCAGTCACTCCAAGCGCTCTCTCCATCACCATGTCCTGCCACGGCTCGGTGGAGAGTTCCTTCCAGAGATGGCCCCCAGCAGGCAGTGCACGTGAGAATGCATGTTTATGGCACCCTATGCTCTGTACAGCTCTCTAATGCTATCCTGGCAGGCTTTGCCTTCTCTTGCACAGCCACACATCTCTCCTGCCATGCCCAAGGGCACCATGACACGTATGCTCTGTTCAGTGCTGAACGGATGGACCACAGCACAGCTCTCCCACTATTTCAGGTTGTGTGAGCTGCAAACACAAACACACACAAGCAGTACTTTCTAAGAGTACAGCAACACCGTGCAGGACACACAGGAGGTCTAGGACCAAAAGGTGTGGTCTGTGGGTGCAGGCAGTTTGCTTTTGTGTAAATGAGTCCTCGTCAGTGTGAACAAGGCACAGTTTACATTGCATTGCCTCAAAATGCCAGGGTCATGTCCTGTTTCTATTTAGTGGTGTCAGTGTACCCTTAGGCTGATATTTGCAATACATATGGAAACTCCTTTGCCTGAATTGCTGGATGTGCCCAAATGTTGCCAGTACTGCCGGAGATGCCCCAAAGAGTGCTACCTGGATTTCAGCTGTTGTTTCAGAAGGGTGCATGGCTGCTATCACGCTAAAGCACTGCTGTGACGCAAACCTTGTGCCACATGTGACAGTCCCATGCAGATGTCTCACATAATCTACATCTACATCTACACTGCAGTAGGTACCACATGTAAGCAAATGCATTGAGCTCCTACAGTGAAAATGTTAGGTGCATTCTAAATGCTAAAATATCCGATACTTATGTATCTTGTGCTTGTCTGACACTGATGAACAGCACCTGGGAAGTGCTTCTTTGCCAGCAGCTCAGAAGAGAGGCCTACAGGCTGGGTACAGACTGCAGATGGACACAATTAGGAGAACTAGAACTATGAATTCACAGACAGTTGGAAACTGTAAAGGGTAAAAAAATCATGCTTACTTAAGGCAAACTGGGATGAAAACTTAATTGATAGTATATTTTAAATTGGAAAGGCTAGTGGTGGGAAAAAATATTTCTCTAAACTGAATATATTTATCATTTTTGTTTGTGCTTTGGAGTACACACTTAGAGCACAAGAAATTCAAAACTATCACTTCATGCCTGAACCGTCATTGTGGCTCACCCGAAGCCTAAGAAAATGAATGGAAATTTTCATATTGACCTCACTGAACTTAATATTAGACTCTAGGTTTCCTTTTCTATGAACAGTTTGATTTGTGAATATTGTGCCCAGGTTTGTTGTAAGAGGGTGTCTGAGTTAATGTGCTAGGTCCACATTTGCATGCTTTGGATGAATGAGCAGAGGCTTCCTGCAAAATTACTGTAAGTCAGTGCTCAGGCCTGATGAAAAACAAGGCCATTTGCTGAAAAAGCTGAGTATAGTGTTATTAGCCTAATTGTGGGCTCTAGTCAAGGAACGTGGTGTCTTTTATTAATATGTATTCTGCAACTCCTGTTTACCTGGAACAAGAGTTTGTTAGTTTGCTCACAGATTCCAAACTCCATTAACATCACTCCAGAAAAGACAGTCCAATCTAGCTAAAATGAGTTCAAATATATAGGCAAATAAAAAGATGCTTGCTATATCCTAACATGGGCACATTTTCATTGTCTTCAATGAAAGTGCTGTTCCAAGCACCATGAGAACCTCAGAAGTTATTGTGGCAGTACAGGCAGCCATGAAAGAGACCACGCATCTGGTGTCACTGCTATAAAACAGCAGGCTGTACTTATTATAGAATGCCATTTATAGTTCAAAGCTCCTTATGGAGGGCTAAATGCTTTAAATACTTATGATTCATGACATAATGGCAGAGTCAATAATGTCTAAATGACCTCATCTTAGTGTTCCTTAAAACTGAAGGCATTCCAAAATGACAGGTACCATAAAACTACAATTTGTCAAAAATGGACAATACAATTTTCATGCTGCACTTCTGTATCTTTTCTGCCTATCATTAGTTCTAATAGAATAGACAACACTGATGATGCATCCACAATTTAGTAACACATTTCATCTGTCTTCCTAGCCCAAACAAATAAGAAACTTTGTAAGCAAATTTTAATATCCTTTAATTACAACTCTGAAACTATTGGTGTTCCACTGATAAATAGTAAAAGAAACCTGGATTTGTGTCTCTTGCTGTACTGTATTTGTCCATACTACATGTAAAAGGGGTGACAGTAAAGTGTGTAATCTGCTCCTAAGGATTGTCCAAGTGCTCAACTCTCAGTTCTTACATCAAGTGCAAACCAAGCTGTTGGCACAGAGACCAATGACTAAAGAAGAGTTGTAAACAGAAATGAGAGTAAGTCACCTCAAAGACATGCTAATTAACTAAGAGGGATGGGAGATTTCTAATCACTGAACTTCACAGCCAGGCTCATTCACACTCCCACACTTCATCCCAAGACATTTCAATGCATTTCCTTCACGCTGTGGAGCCCATCAAGGAGAATGTTCTTGTATTAGGATGGACGACAGGTGATGGATAAGGCCCTTTCTAGGAAGATGGGAGGTTGCAGTCTCATCAGCCAGGGAAAGGAATTAAACCTAGACTTTCCCTGTGCCTGTAAATGCTGTCATAATGAGCTTTGTCATGCGTGATACTATTCTGGAAGACAACCTCTGCTCAGTGGTTCAAGGTGATGCTATGGTGAACATAAATATGCACATATGATCCAGATTATATGTGGAGGTGCTTCCTGGTACTGTTGGGTAAAATGCCAACCATGTCAAGGAAGTCAGGATCTAAAATATTAGTGTGCCCCAAGCAGTGACTGCTTATTTCTATCTAGTGGCTCCCATATATTTTCAGACAACAAATCACTGCTAAATTTTACTTTCCAATGGGTAATTTTTCTTCCTGAGAAACACATTACTCAAAAAAACCAAAATGGAATTATTTTATATGTTTCCAAAACCGAGCTTGCAGACTGTTGGTTTAAGTTCTCGAAGTTGTGTTGCATCTCACAATGAGGCAAAAATCTGTCCTCAGATATGATACAAGTAGTGCTAATGCCCAGCTCAAAGATGTGGATTCAGCTCTGGGCTCACTCAGTGTGTCCATTCTTTTTTTATCTAGTCCTAAAACATCTGATTCCAAATTCACTGACAGCAGTGGGAAGATTGCTATTGGCACTGGGCCACATCCTAATGAATAGATAGATACACATAGCCCCAAAACTGTCATTCAAGTCTGTATCACTGGTGTTTCCATTGCACAATTCTGATGAGCTAAATTGCAAAAAGGATAAACATTTACTTTTTGAAAATGAAGACTTTAATACCTCATTGTTTGAGAAGAAAAGAAAGAATATAAATTGAGAGAGAGAGGATATAACCTTAGAAAAAGAGGAGTTTCAGCCAAGAGTCAGATATGGGAAGTGATTTGTTTTTAAAATCTCTAAAAGGCATTGGAGCAAAGCTTAATCCTTGGACACTCTGCATATATTAACCTCTACAAAGACTTTGATCAAATCCTTAAATGTCATTAGCCCCCTTTCTCTTTCTTCTGGGCCATATAACATCACACACATCATGACAATTGACCTTTATTGTTTGCAGGCATGCCCAAGGATATTTACATCATCCACACACAGCTCAGAGACACCAGTCTCTCTTCCTTACAAGATCTAAATAACTCACAGTGCATGGAAAGCAGAACTGCATACCCATGCAATCATTTGCATTAGAAGGAACTCCTGGAGGTCATCTGGTTCACCCCTGCCACCTCCTCTTCACATCCTCATTTGTGAGGGACAACTTCAAAGATGGGTCTATTTTCACCTTAGATCAGGTCTTGCCTATATTAGGTCAATGAATCTGCTGCTACCAGGATAGAGAACCCAATTGGTTGGACATGTGAAACAGCACAAATTCCCCACAGCAGCATTTCAATATCTAGCACAAGCAGCTTTCCCAACTCATCTGTCAAAAACAACATAGTCACTGACAAAAGCAAAACCAAACAGCCGTCCTCTTAGTTTCACACCAAAGACAGTGCTTTGATAACAGTATATGGGCTAAGAGCGTTCTATCAGTGATGCCTAGCTGGAAATCTCCAAAAGCATTTTCTCCAGAGAGTATGAATGGAAGCTCTGAAGTTTGATTATTCAGTTCCTTTTTTCAGAAGTGGGGCTGTCTAATCATGAGCCCCTCAGTAGACAGCACAATCAAGATATGTCAGATTTTGCTCAGGAGGCATCAGAGAGTGAATACCTTTGTAATGAATGGCCAGGTCAATTAATATTTGCATCCCCAATGGTTTCCATACTGCTGAGGGCTCTGAGGAAGACTAAATTGGAGAAAACAGTTGTTTAGCTCTAAACCGTCTTGCCTACAAAGTGCCTGACCTTTCAGTGGTTCCTATGGGGCCTCAAATTATGCCTTCTCTGCTTCCAAATGGAAATGCAAGGGAGCCAGCTCCCATTCAAATTGTTTCCTCTTGGAACAAAAAGGGGCAAGAAACCCACTTCACTCACTGCTTTTTGTAGATGACACTGCTGTCACTCTCCCCTGCCCAGCAGGCACTGCTGGGACACATCTCCCATGGGCAAGTGCATTTGCACCCCTGTGGGCAGAGCAAAATGCACACAGAGGTAACACGTCCAAGACCTCCAATTACTGAACACATAAGTAACTTTCCTCTCAATGCACCACATGATTGAGTTCTAATTGAGCATCACATTCCTCCTGGATGCAAAAGCAAACCATTATGGACAAATGAGTCAAAAAGCCAAAATAAAAATCAGTCAGATAGCTCAAGCATGCCTGACAGAGCTATTTAAAGGATTCTGGCCATTAGCTATCACTTCGATTATATCACTTTTCATACTGACATGAAAGGTGGCAGAGGAGCTTTTTTCTCAGTCTCTTGCTACTTCACAAGAGGAGACAAACATCAAGCACAAAATATTCAGAAAAAAATGTTAGCTGTCTTTGTTACTATTTCATCTTCACCTGACTCTAATGTTATTGTCTGAGTTGGGGAGAGCACGTCTGAACAGCCAAACACTATTTTTAAGGCTTTCAAAGAATAGTCTGCATATGAAAAAGAATATGTCTACATATTGATGATACACTGGTCTTTAATGCTTGGTTCCCAGTATATATTTTGCTGGTTCAACAAAAGTACTTAGAACCAGGTATTTATATATATATCTATGACATCTTTTCAATATTTATGTTTTATGTACAGTTGCCAGCAAGATTGTGCTCATAATAGGTTTACTTCCTTTACAGTTATCCAAATGAAATGCTGTGTGTCAAGCCAATGTAGTTCAAAGCCTAGTTTTATGAAAAGTCAGGGAATGAATTTTGAGGCTGGCTTTGTTTGAAATTAAGCTGTTCCTCAGTGAGTCATGTTATCTGTCTTCCTTCTCACACACACACACAAGTCCTCACAGTAATGTCTTTCCTTATAACTAAAAAGAGGGCAAATACAAAGAATAAGTCTCTCACATGTCCAACCAAATGGGTTCTCCATCCAATTAGCAATTCAGTCAATGGTTACTGTTTCCACTGCCATAGGAAAGAGGGGCGTTTTCATGAAAACCTCCAACTACTTCTAACTGCAAGATGGTCAGGGGGCTGGCTGGAGCACATGGCATATGAGGAAAGGAAAGAATCACTGTTCAGGCTGAAGAGGTAAAAGCAGGCAGAACCTTGTTGCTGCCTTCAACTGCCTCATTAAATGTTACTAAAAATATGGAGCCACATTCTCATTGTAGCTCCTTGGCCAAAGAATGAGAGGCAGTGGACACAAACAGCAGTACAGAAAAATCCATTAGATTTTAGGATTTTTTTTTGTTTTTGCTCAGTGAAGGTGGTTGAGTGTCAGAACAGACTGTTGAGAGAGTTTGTCATACTTCCCTCTTTGGAGATACTCAAAACCTGATGTAAGCAAGGCCCTGAGCAACCTGATCTAAGTTGAAGATAGACCCATCTTTGAAGTTGCCCCTGCTTTGAACCAAATGAGGGTGTGAAGAGGAGGTGGCAGGGGTGAACCAGATGACCTCCAGGAGTTCCTTCTAATGCAAATGATTGCATGGGTATGCAGTTCTGCTTTCCATGCACTGTGAGTTATTTAGATCTTGTAAGGAAGAGAGACTGGTGTCTCTGAGCTGTGTGTGGATGATGTAAATACCCTTGGGCATGCCTGCAAACAATAGAGGTCAATTGTCATGATGTGTGTGATGTTATATGGCCCGGAAGAAAGAGAAAGGGGGCTAATGACATTTAAAGATTTGATCAAAGTCTTTGTAGAGGTAAATATATGCAGAGTGTCCAAGGATTAAGCTTTGCTTCAATGCCTTTTAGAGTTTTGCACACTTTTCGCTTACCATGAGGGAAAAGTTTGAAAGAATCTGTTTGTTGATTGCTAATTGTCCTCACATTGAACCTTTTAAATAATAAAGCAATTCCAAGTCTTAGGAAATACAAGTGGGCCGCAAGTACCAGCTGATACAAGCACAGATGTTTACACAAATAATACCAAAAGCATTTATATCTATCTGTAAATGTGTACCTTTGAGGACAAGAGCTCCAAACTAAACTTCCTAACCGAACAAAAGAATTACTTAATGCTAAATCAGAATCTCAAACAGTGAATCAAAGCACTTAGTGACTGAAATGTAAAATGGCTTCCTCTCTTTTTTTCTGTGGAGAAGGAAATTGGATGGGATGGGTTCTAGAACCAGATGAGAGGGATATAATTCCATTATATCCTTTAAGAGGAAAGACCACACTCTCAATGTGGGAAACCTAAAATGGCCATACAAAAATTAAAGGAATAGCTATTACTTTATACTGCTTTCTAAAACTGGATGCAAGCATACTTACTATGGAGTGAAAATGCAGGGAATGAAAGGTGTATCTCAGAAATGTATTGACAATTGCTTCTGACAAAATTCTGAAGGGATTCTGAGAAAAAGAAGGTCCAGTACACAAATTCACAGTGCCAAAAAGCTGAATAATCATTCAAGACTCTATGCAGCCATGTTGACAATAAAAAGCATGGTATGGAAGGAGCGCACAGGGTTTATATGCGCTCCTGGAGTTACACCATGCTTTAACCTTCTTTGACACAGAAATAATAATACTATAATAATCATCATCCTGTCTTTTGTAACTCTAGAAATTAAATTTGAAAAATTAACTTAACCTGTATGTTTTAACTCCATATATGAATGAAATAAATTTCATGTATGTCAGTAATGTCTTCTGGAAAATTCTACCACCCAGGTGCTTTATAGATATGAAAAGTTGACTATTTTCTATTGTCTGTGTAAGCTACTTCTTAGAGGCCTTGGAAGAGTGAAGACAATGAGTGGCAGCATTTCTTGCAGGGATTGGAGAGACTTCTCTGAGCAGTGTTAGTGTGTCTGTGGACTTCTAACTAGACAAGACAAGGTGTGTTAGTGCTTTAGTGACAGTTGAGGTATTTACAGGATGAAAGACAGCCACAGCCCACACATTCAGAAACACTGGCATTCAGACCAAAACAAATGCACTTTAATATCTGCCATAACCCGTATCAATCAGTAGGATAAGACTGTGATTGTTAGAAGGGGTCACAGTTTGTTGCTGTTTTATTTTTTGTTTAGAAGGGCAAGGGAAATTTCTCTTTTGTTGCAAAGCTTGTATGAAAATCCTGCTGCAAATGATTCCATTCTAAAAGAACTGAAGCCCTCTGGGGGAGTTGGTGGGCAGAGGTAGCTCAGCAGGGCAGTGATTGTGGCCAGCAGACTGTACAGCAAACACAGCTGGTGACAGCAGCTATAAAAAATAAATCCAGCTCAAATCTGCAATATTTATTCTTCTGTGATGTATCTGAGATTGTCTGCTGTGTAAGAAGAGTGTTAGCACAAGAAGGGGGTAAAGGACTGGGAAAAAAATATCTCTGGTAGGAGACATCCCTGTGTTCATGCAGAAGCCTTCATGCCATGGGTCCTGAGGAACAGCTCAGGCAGAAGCCTCCAGAAACACTCTATTCTCTGCATGGGGGTGGTTGGACTGCAGCTGGATGGGAGTCCTCCTGCCTCTCCTGAAATGTGCTGCCAGCCTGGCTGGGAAGGGGTTAACTTTGCCCTGGTTACCTGTGCATGTTACTGGTGGGATGGAGCTTCTCATATTGCCTGGTGTTTCTCACAACATAAAGCACTGCGCTTGGTTCTGATGACAAATCCTCAAAATGAAGAGCACAGAGCCTCTCTCAGGTTTACAATGATAAAGATTTGCAGTCCATTCCCTTTCTCTTAAAGCACTAATAATAGGCCTTTTTTGTCAGCTGGTGTCAAATTTATTTTAAAAATTTTAAAAATTACTGCTGGGACCACCCCAAATGTCTGTCAACAGCAAGCATGTAGTAAGTGTCAGTGGTTGCCATCACTACCCCAAACTGTTTGAGTAGAGAGCTTACTTTCTACTTGCAGAAAAAAATTCTTAATTACACTCCTTTAGCCCTCATTTTCTTTTCAGAAGACAGAATTATGATGACCTTCTCTTCTTGAAAGGCTGCTATGTAAACCTCGAGTCTTCATTCATATTTAGCTGAAAGGATTTTCATCTAGTAATGTGCAACAAATCAAAAACCTGCAGCAACCTGAGGATATTTTATAGTCAATCTAGCAAGACTCTGCAGTTTTCATAGGGAGTAGTAATATATGACCTATACAAGACCCAGACAAGGGCTTGTGAGAAAGACTGTGAAGCTTTAAAATGATTGCTTTGGATGTAGGAAAGAAATATGGATAATCACTGCCATCCCCTGACCCAGGGTAGTCTTCTGAGAGATAAGTATAGAGCCAGAGACAAAAAACATCTGGGAGTTGGCAGCTTTTCCAGCTGGGTCATACCACTTGAAGCTGAGATTTAAGCTGATATATTTATAAATAAAACTTTTGAACATTGCCCTGAGTGGAGATGAGGGGATGACTTTTTCTCCCTCCTGGGACAAGAGATTTTAAGCCTTGCCAGAAGAGAAGTGTCTGGAGACAATGTTTACTTTTTAGGCTCCAAATAACCAAAATGGTTTCAAAAGTGAAGCCCTTAAAAATCTGCAGAAGGTTTTGCATGGTTCCGAGCATGCTGTACCTGTGAGAAATTTACCTCACTTTCCAGAGGTTCTCTGTTCTCTGTTTTAGACTTTACACAGAGGAAAGCTGACTCCATGGGGTCTGTGTGACCCCATACATGCTACTGATAGCCAAAATAAGCCGTGAGGTATGGTGCAACCACCCTGCAGAGCTGTATGTTTTGCACGTACATCCCTTCTGCTGCTAATGGCTGAATGGAAAGTGGCTCCTGGGCTTCGAGTTGGGATGTGACAGAGGGTTATCTTCATGAAGATAATAGTCTCTTTCTGTTACTTAGTACAGCTATCCAGAAATCATAGAATCACAGAATCACAGAGTGGTTTGGGTTTAAAGGGCTGTTTAAGACCATCTAGTTCCAAACCTCCTGCCATGGGCAGGGACACCTTTCAGTAGACCTGGTTGCCCCTCCAACCTGGCCTTGGACACTTCTGGGGATGGGACGTCCACAGATTCTCTGGGCAGCCTCTTCCAGTGTCTCATCACCCTTACAGTGAAGAATTTCTTCTTAACATCTAACCTAAATTTTTCCTCCTTTAACTTAAAACTGTTGCCCCCTTGACTTACCAAAATCTGCCCATGTAAAAAATTGCTCTCCCTCTTTTTCTAAAACAAGTAATAATTCAAGAAGTGCTTAAAAAGAGGCACAGTCACCCCAGAAGGCGGCTTTTACAGGAATCTAGATGAGAACCAGTGTGGCTGTTTCCAGTGTAGCATTACAAAATGTCACACTTCAGAAAGTGAGTGAGAGCAGGACTGGATGGAGTACGCAGCTCAGCAAAATCAGGTGTCCCTGAAAGGCTACCCTAAAATCCACACTGTGGAAGGTGGAGCCTCCTAAACCTAGCCAGCTAGAAATGTGGGCACAGTGGGTATGTATCCCACTTTGCAAGGCAGTACTTGAACTATTGTTAATATATATTTATAACCACTGTTAGTGTATATTATATATACTGAAATTTGTGGTTCCTATGGCAAGGTGCCACTTCTTATTCAAGCAGAAACAGTGGACTCAAATGTCTATTTCCCCCCTCAGAAGGCAATTTGGCTACTGCCATAGTTTAATTCCAGCTGGCAACTAAGTGCCATGCAGCTGCTTGCTCCCTGCCCCTCTGCCCTCCTCCTGGTGGGATGGGAGAGAAAATTGGAAACAGGTTAAGCCTATGGTTTGAGATAAGAACAGTTTAATATGTTAATAATAATAATAATAGTAATAAAATGATGATGTTGAAAAGGAAAAGGAAAGAGAGAAATAAAACTCAAGAGAAACAAATGATGTACAGTACAATTGTGCACCACTCACTGACCTATGGCCAGCTCACCCCCAAGCAGAGAGCAGCCCCTTCTAACCACCTCCTCTCAGTTTATATGCTGAACATGATGTTCAGTGGTACAAAATAGCCCTTTTGGCCAGACCAAGCCACCTGTCAATGCACTTTGTCCACTCAGTTAGCACACATATTTTAAATCATATTTCTTTACTTCTTTGGCTTTTTTTCCTCCTTATTATTATTTTTTTTTTTTTTTGGACTCATCTCTGGGATCCAGACAGCTGAAAATTTGGTGTTTCTGTGACATAATTTGGAAGTACCTGAATCCCCTGTTGGAATCAGCCCATGGAGATCACTGAGCAAATGACTTTTTCAAATGGCCTCTGATTTCCTGCACTTAGTTTGTATTCCTATATGCCCACAACACTGCAGGCGCTTTGTATAAAATTGGGTCATAAATAAAGCTTGAAAAACACCTCTTTAATAGTGACATCATAAAGTTCTGTGGTTATTGCTTCTCAGTGGTTTCAAAATCAAATTTGCTTTCTATATAAATAAAATGGTGTGAGATTTTTAGCTAATTAGCAGCCCTCCCTTGAAACATGAAAGTCAAGCACTTTATTTCTAACTTGGGGATTATTTCCTGCTCTGAATGAATTACATTACAGGCACAATAAAGAAACAACTGAGCTAGCTCAAAACGGAACTGGGGGGGTTGGTGCCTGCACACAGCATGTTGATGAAACTTTCCATACCTGTCCCATTGGCTCCAGCTGGTGCAACGAGCTATCTCACAGAGCACTCCCATGAGCAAGGCTGATGAACATGATTAGCTGCCTGCAGATGTGTTACACATCACCTGAGACAACTTGGGTGAGCTGCAAAGCTCAGGTGAGAGGCTGAGCAAATCTTGGATCAGCATCAAAACTGAACGTGTGTGATTGTGCTCTGGGAGGTGGCAGGTGGCCATTCGGGAGTGATATAAGACCTAAAGAATTCTGCATGCCCAGCTTGCAATTATAGCCCCAAATAATATATGCATCTTTGCCTGTGAAGGCAAACACAACCTCTCCACCTCAATAAAACTTTCCACATACCTTGTCAACTCAAGACTGGATTATTGACATGTACTCTACTTAGAGAGAAATATGGAATTCACCTGAAAAATGGAATAAGCATGGAATATAACCATGGCCTCACTGCTTACTAAGCTGAATGCTATGCCAAGAATGCACTGCACATTGCTTTGGGGTTTGCTGTACTAATATATTAGCAGTGAAACTTTTATCAAGATCTAGTCCAAATTTTATCCATCCTGCTGGAAGGAATATTCTCTCTTTTCTGAATTAATAGGCCTGAATTTGTAGATGTTACAGACAGACAGAACACAGTCTTAACTTCTGGAAAAAGAACTTTCTCTCATTGCCATGGATTTTTCCAGAGATGAAAAATGACCAGAAAATGATAGAGAGAGAATATGCCTCTTTCTAGAAATTATCTCAAGAGTTTGGCCCTGATGCAAGTAGCAGCAACTCCCTGTGTCTGTTTTACACAGCAGTTGGTTCAGGGTTTCCCATGCCTGTATGTTACATACCCTGAGGATGCCAGGTATGTGGGCAAAGTATTCTGAGGGTAATACTGGGACAGCAGATGATAAGATGGAGTTGAAAAATATGCTGGACTGGGAGATCAAAGGTAGTTTGACTTTGGGTGCCAATTGCTGGCTTTGGGGAATGGTTCCTATCCTTCAAGCTATGTCCATGTCTTGGAGAATATTTGTTGGTGTGGGCCAAAATTGTGATGGGAATGAATCAGCCACGTAAGGAGTGTGAGCAATCCGTGGTGTGGCACTTGATCACATCCAGCCTTTTTTAATCCAGTGATCTAAGTAGACCCATCAGTTCCCTATCCAGACAAATCCTTAGTTACACCTCATGATTGCATGTGTGATGGCTAACCTTTTTTTGCAACAGCAGCTGGAAATTTCTACCTTGCCTCTTCCTGCTATCTCCTCAGTTCTCTTAAGCCTTTCCTTTGTAAGGAAGTCTCACATTTTTTAGGTCTGGCAGGTGGTCATTGCTCCCAGATACATGATGTTGTATCTGGCTCTATCAAAACATGTTTTATTGAAATGAACTAAAATAATAGGTCATATAGATCACTCTCTTGGGCTGTCCTACTCCATAAAATATTTATCATGGGACTAGTCTGTGCTACCTGCAAAGCTCACACTGAATTTTACCAACAGAAACACTGAATGCTGCAATATCTATAACTGGTTTTCACAGAGTTCCACAGGAACACAGGGTTACATTGAGGGACACAGCTCTGTGGAAACATGGTGATTCCCTCTATATGCTGAGATCAGTAAGCCAGCTAGTCAGTCCAGATTCTTCTTTTTAAAATTAAAGGAAATGCTTATACATCTTGAAAAATCTGTCTCCATTCTTAATGTTTTGAATATGTTTTCTCTATGTTTTATAAAGGAAGATTTTAAAGCACAATACTGTGTCTTGTCATTTAAAGTAACAGGGATGCGTAACTCAGACAGATTACAGAACTGATCTTTGTGGAAAACAAGAGCTGGCAGAGAGGTTCTGATTTGTCATCTGCAAGCTGTTGCCTTCACAGCATTGTTCTCAGGTTTGAGGGTTTTTTTGTAGAGAGCTGTACAAGATTTTTGCATTTTCTACAAGACTGCCCTTGAACCTTAAGTTCTATATAGGGTTTCTGACTATGTAAGCAGCTCTATGCTCACGAAAAATGCTATCAAACTGTAGCTGTACTTCTTTTTCTGAAGTAATTTCTAGTGGCACAGTAATTTCTAGCATATCCTTTAATGTCAAATCAGTCTCTGTCAATAACCCTTTTGAGTTGCTTAATTTTATATGCTTAATATTGTAATTTTAGTTTCTTTTCCATGTCAGTGTTATTTTGATTTACATAATTGAGCTATCTTTTCAGAAATAATTTAATTTTATTTCTTATTTTAGCAGTCAAAGCTCTTAGTGGTCTACCTTACCTTGGGAGAAAATTTTTTCATACCTTCACAAGCTCAAAGTACATTTACTTTTCTCACTCATTATTTGATGACCTATAGCATGCTCTTCAGGCCTTTTGTATAACTGGGCTAAATCTGATTTTTCAAAATCACCAGATATCTGTTCCTCTGCAATTTTATTTTTCTAATGAATCCTACACTGTCCACACTATAGAGATCATTTCTGCACTGTATCCATTTCACTGCATCTGTGGACTAAGATCTCGGGATACTGCCTTCATCTAGAGCTGGCTGTTTTGGTTTTTTTTTTTTTTTTTGGTGGTTTTTTTTTTTTTTTTTCCCTTGCTTGTTTGTTTTCTGTTTTTTTATGGAAAAGAAATACAGGACAGAGAAGGACTCACTGAGTCATGAGGGATCAAAAAAAAAAACCTATCCATGCAGATAAACTGTGAGATCAGTCACAGGAACAGTTTTAGTATGGGTCAGCTCTCCAGACCAGTTTTCTGGCATGGTTTGGGAATTACTGTAGGCCAGGCACCATGATCAAAACCAGTTCTCATGAGGCCACCAAGCTTGGTGAGATTTAACACCATGATTGTTCCAAGTTCTCAGCTCATTACATTTCTGCTGGGCTCTTCCTGATTCTGAAACTTTGTGTTCCCATCTCAGACTACGGAAAGAGGCAGCCTGTTGGTGATGTTCATACCATGGACAAGTGACTTAAGTTAATTTGCAATTCACCCATCAAGCTGGACACATCAAAACCAGGCCCTGGACAATGCATATTTGGGTACAGAAGTGCTGTCTAACAGACAACAGCATGAAATATGCTCCTCTTTGAGAGACAGAAGCTATAAATGAGACACAATTGACAGAGAAACCCCTGTTTTCTTTGGAGAGGAATGAATGGGGAAGAAGGAATGAAGGGGCACAGCTACATCATGGCAGTCAGAGATCCTTGAGATCATCCCAGCCAGACTCGTTGTAGACCTGGGGGCTGGAAGACAGAGACATGTCAGTTGAGCAGATTAGTCTTGTGGAGAGGCAAGTGAAGAGCTGCAGAATGGTGCTAAAATATCTTCATTGCCTCCATGATGTGAGCTGGCAGCTTTCCATGCTATGGCATGATAAGTGGCAGGGATACATCAGCTCACCCAGAGCTGGCTTCTGACTTTTTAGGCAGTGTTGCTGCAGAGCACAGAGCTGACCTGTAACTCATTTTTACTTGTAAAGTTCCAAATGGGAGGGAAAAAAGAGTGGCGATATCTCCCAGAGGGATCAGAAACCATTAAATATTTTGCACAAGGAGAGGAGAAAAAAAAAAGACCTGAAAGAGATGGCAACTTGCCAATAGGTTACTCATGGACAGTAATAACAAGTGGACCCAGGGGGATAAAACAGCAGCCACAGGATGAGATCTTGTCACAGACAGACTCTGCTTTCCTCAGATGAAACCTCAGGGTTCTGCCCTTCTCCTACACTGTTGAGGCCTATTTTCATTTCAATAAAGTATCATGGAAATGTACTGGAAATTAGCTAGTCTCATTCTTCCCAGCTCTGCCCGTTTTACAGTACAAAGTGCTGTGCAAATTCCTGAGGCACACAACTCTCCTGCTTGTTGTGTTTTGCTCCCTGGCAGTTATAAGCCTCTTGACTAGCTGGTGGCCACAGGCTCCCCCAGCGAGCATTTGGGAACACTGACCCTGAAGGATGATGCCTGTGTGCCTCCAGAAACTAGGATCATCCTGGTGTGTCAGGGCAAAAGCTGCTGATGCAGTTTTTATGAATGGCTATGAATTCTGAGACTTGAGCTGGGAGCTGCGAATGCGGCGTGCTGTGGCTGAACACTGACAATGGGATGATGCACAGCTTTGGCCTTAAGTGAGATTTATAGCAAGGGCTGCTCCTGATGCAAAGAATCTGTCACTGTCAAAAGAGAGAAAACAGGCTCTGTCCATTTTAAACAGTTAATTGCAGGGGTTGTTCTCAGTTGAATAGAGGTATGAGCATGGGATGTTAAAAAATTTCTTTCCTGGGTGATCAAAACTTCTCTGTTTAGACTGTGGACTTTTCAGTCTGAAAGTCTGAAAAATCAACTAAATGAACATACATTGTTCCTTTATGATACAAATATATTTATGCTTGTATCACATGAAAACATTCAGCTAAAGACATCTCAGATGCTCCCAATGCCTTGGATTTAATCTAGTATCTTTTCTAAAAATAATGCTCCAGTCTAGCTGTGATGCATTGCCAATGAACAGCTTGTGTAAATCCCTCAATAGTGATCTCACAGAAAAAAATATTTCAGTTTTTATTGGTATAGGTAGACATCAACTTAATTCTATAGGAAGGGACACATTAAATATACTCTCCCTATGGAAAAAGTGTCCAAGAGATAACAGACTTTTTGACTTGCAATAAATGCTATTTACCCATACTAGTTCACTTTTTATCAAGTGAAGTGTAATTTCCTGGGCAAATTCCCCAATTTTTAGGCAATGGTTTTGAACAAAAATGTATTTGGGCCAGTTTGAATGTAAAAGTTTCGTGTGTGAGAAAATGTGTATGTGTGGTAGAATGAAGTACAGTTGGATTTAATCTTAGCACGTTTAGTAATCTTAGCCCTTTTACCTTGACACATCACTTATGCCAATCAGGAAATTTAGATAAAGTTCTACTGACACGGAAATACCAGCATTGCTTTTCTTCCATGACAAGTGGCACAGAAAAGAAATGTTATTGTTTAAAATATGATTTACACCATTTTCCTTTTGCACAAATCAGCTAAGGTCTGTAAGTGAGAAATACCTTGGATTTTATTTTAACCAGAATAACAATCAATGAAAAAGCTACTGCCATGTAAAAGTGTAAGAAATCAACCTAACTCTGTGTCAGGCTGCTGCTCATACACAGAGAGCTCCCTGTGCAAACAGACTCCATTAAGTGAAGTGTGAAAAACTCACTACTCACAGTGTGAAATCCAGAAGCACCATGGGCTGGCAGCTGAGAAGCCTTGTGCTTCAGAGAAACAGTAACAAGAAAATGTTGAATTTCTTGAGGTGTGTGATAAGTAACAGCACACAATGCTTCTTTTCTTGAGGGAATATGACTAGATGCAGAGTTGTCTTGCCCCACCAGAGAGATAATTGCTATAATTCATTAGAGAGGCTCATTTCCATTTTTCATTACTGGAGCAAAACTTTATAAACGGTGTTGAATGGAATGGGAGCTTTTATTTCCTGAGGCTGCATATGTAATTATTTTAATTCAAACAACCAGTTGAACCAGCCTATGCTGGTCATTACATCTCCTGTCTTCCTGTCATTTTGTAGCTTAATTTCTCCATCAACTTGTGACTAATTTTACATGTTCTTTCAATTTCTCTGTCTTCGTGCATACAGCAAAGCAAACTCACTGGTGCTGGTTGGTTTGCACAGTTTCTAGAGTCTTGTTTTTAGAATAGCCCAGCCAACATCTAACATCGATCTTACATTATTTATGTTCCAGCTGTGCAAAGAGAATACTTTTACACTGGGAATGACTTTAAACTATGCCCTATTTTAAGATGAACCTATTTATTTTCCCCATGCCCCTGCCACATTAGCTGATCAAAGGCACTTACATCTAAACAAGTTTTGTTTCTTACAGATGCTTTGCCTGTCTTATTTTATTCTACAGTACAACTGCTTGTAAAGCTGAATTTATAACTCAGCTACTGTATACATGATTTCATCCTGTGATGGAAAAGGCAAAGGGTCAGAACTCCACTGTAGGTTCAAGAGGAAAGCAAATCTGTGTCAAGAGTTACCAAAAAAAACCTCAACCCACCAAAAAAGCCCATGCAGGAACCTATGGGTTAAATCATTAAAATCCAGGAGAACTTTACCATTCTGACTACAACTTCTTTAAGAAGCAGCTTACAATATGCAAGCAGACAATCTGAAAGCTTTTATTCAAACAGCAAAAATAAAGAACCAGTAAGGTGCAAAGTAACTCAGAAATCAGTGGACTGCTCTCAGAGCAATCCTGCACCTGGTGTCTAAAGGGGAGTGACATTCTCTGGGACTCTTGCTTGGACCATGCAGACCTACAGATGTGTTCCAGCTTCTGCAGTGCTATGCACCAAAGCAAGGAGATACCCAGTGACGATTAATTTTTAAAGTTGCACTTTAAAGAACCAGCCCAAAACCAGAGTACTTCATGTTTCTGAAACTTTGAAATCTGTAAAACACAGCTGCAATTCTACTTCAACCTCAGATAGCAGACTAATCAGAAGCTTGCTTTACTTTATTTATTTGTTTATTTGTTTCTAGTCCTGACCAAATCCAGATAAACAGGAAACAGAAAAGAATTGTCTGCCTTACTCATATCCCCTGCCTGTTCTGCAAAGGAAGTGTGGTTTGATAGCCATGGGTTGGGGTGGTTGGGATTGATTTCTGACTCAAGTTCTTGGTGCCAAAGCTGTATATTTGTACAACTCTTATCTAATAGACCCTTCTTGTCAGGAATCCTAAAAAGAATTGTATCCATAAAAAAACAGAAAAAACCAGCATGATTTTTTCAAGGCACAAAATGGTTTAATTCAGTGAGGTGTGGGCGAAAAGGTAGAATCACTTTCTATTTTATCTGAACTGGATTACTCATCCTCCTTATATTCTCTTATGCTTTTTGGGTTGAATTACTTTCAGAAGATATAACTTGCCTCACATTGTCTCACAGATGGCTTCCACCCCTTTAAGAAATGTAGTATGCAAGCCAAATCTCTGTGATGTTTACACTTCCTTTCAAGGTGGTTTTAGCAATTTTATCTCATTTATTTTCCCACTTAGGAAAACCTGGAAAACTATCAAAGAAAAGTGTGCAGATGAGTGCTCTTCATGGAAACTGGATTGATGCTTAGTACCTTCTCAAGCCAGGCTAACCTTGGGTTTTCTGATTAGCTTGTTGAAATTGAAATTCATCTGATGCCTGTGAATCTTTTCAGGACTAGCACCTCTTCTGATGAAGAGTGAAATTATCTCAGGCTGTCTTGTACTTTGCACCCCAAAGGCTGGAAGGTGGTCATTGTGTTGGTGAAAAGCATCTCTTGGCTTTTCTTCTGTACTGATAAGCCTACACAAGGCTCATGATTTTGGCCCCCCTCTCCTGAATTTGCAGAGCAGGGTAACAGCTTGCTGCCTTCCTAGCAGCCAGCATGGCGTGCTCCACACTTAAAACCATGGCATATCTTTACCAGGCTGCAGTGCTTGTGCTGCTATCCCTTAGGGTACAGACCAGCAGGTGCAGAGCACTCAGCACCCTCTAAAGCTGCCCATACTGTCATGGCCTTTCATACCCGAAGCCTACAGGCAAATTAAAAATTCTGTGTACAGGGGAAAAGTTAAAAAATGTACTCCTTGCCTTCTTTGGCTGCTGGGAATAGGAGAGAAAAACAGACTTTGTGTTTCCAGCAAAGACCTCAAGAGATTTCACATTCCCTGAACCTGTACCTAAGCAAACAGCCAATTCCCAGAACTGAAATTCCTGGCCATCTTGAACCTCTCTGCCTGCACGTTCACACAAGGGGAAACAAACAGGCTTCTCCCTAGTGTCCCCCTCCTCTCTCCAGTGCACCCGTGGTGGAAAATGCAGCAACTTTCTCTGTTGTCATAGTCCAAGAAACAATTTTGATCCCCACATTGGTCCATAAAAATCCTATTGCTTTTCTTCTTCACAAATCACCCCCCAGGCATAGATGGCTAAAAGAAAGAAAGTGTAGGTTCCTCCAGGTTATAAATGATGGCATATGAAAGACAACTAGGGCAATTTGATTTTCTTTTGCTGGGCTCACCCCTGGAAGACTGAGTAGAGAAGAAAAATAGCTGTGACTAAGTAAATATGATAGTAGCCATATAAGGTATGGAGCAAACCATATGGAATATTAGAACCTTATTTAAATAAACATACTTTCTGAACCAGAATAATATTCAAATTTTATGAATAAAATTTTAAAATACTTCTTGCTGTGTCTCATCACCCCATTTTCCTTTGTCATTCCTTTATACCAACATATTATGACTACGATTTCTACCTGACTGACCCTTGCCCTATTTACCTCTAGCTGAACATCAATCTGATTTTTAATAGCTGCCTAAAGTTCCATAGTTTGGAGTCTTTGCTCCATCTGGTTTCTGATAACAGGAAAAGCTTGATTAACTTATCCTGATAAGTTACTATAGCAACTTCCACCAGTGCAGCAAGAACGGAGCATTCACAGGTATGTTTTTATCATTGCTCTTTTCCCCCAACTATGCAATTCAATCCATTAAGATTAAATGGTGAATTGTGCAAATGAAGTCTGAGCCTTGGCGCCCTTGATGGAAATTAGTCATTAGTCTGGATTATAGCATGAGTATTACTTTGTTAGAAAACACTTCAGCAAGCCAACAGCTAGAGGAGTAGGGTCTCAAAACCAGATAATATTGCATTCAGAAGTGCAATGATTCCTAAAGAGAACCTTAATGTTAGTCCTGTTATTTGTCACTACTAATGAAAGGGAAAAAGACAAAATATTCCCAGCTCGTTTAGGGAATGGCTACCTGGATAAGTGCAAAACAAACTTGGAGGTTCTAAGCATCAGACACTCTAGTGCTTCAAATGGGGAAAAAAATATTTAGGTGTGTGTCTAACCTCAGCTGTGGTTTGAAGTCTGAGGCCTTCCTGAAAGCCTGATAACTTCATTTGCATTTGTCGGAGAGCTTCCAGAGTGTGTGTTTTTGGATGCAAAATTCAGCAACTTCCTTGTGTCCTTAGGATCCACAGAGAACCTCTGGAGGATGACTCATATCCTGCAGTGGGAGGTGCCTTGGCCATCCTGGTTGAGGAGGTCAGGTGGTTATAAGACACAGAAATATCTTGCTCAGATCTTTCTTTTTACAATGATGCCCTTCTAATGTCTGTTTCCTCTCTGATGAAGTGAATGGCTGAGAGCAGAGAGAGTGTCAAAGCATGGGAATGAGTGGCCTTGGAGTGATTATGGTGCCTTTGCCACGGGGACATATTAAGGAACAAATGACATTGAAGAATATGTCCCTATATATCACTAACTATTTTCTAGATTTCTGAAAGCATGTTTGCCAGCCATATTATTTCACATTTTAGCACAGAAATAAATCAACATTACAACCTGTGGAAAATAGGATTTCTTAAAAGTACTTCCACAACTAGCTTGAGAATTCCAGGGGTTTTGTCCCAGAACATTACCAAGTCAATTTTCAGCTAGTCACATTCCCAAGTGAGCTGCACATTTTACAGGTAGTACTTTTTCTCCAATCCATCTTTCTCCTACTTGTCTATATCCAGCTGATTTCATGATAAAAGGGGTTTTTAAGGGATCCGGTTTTGCCACATTGATTTTTATCAAGTAAGGGGTGACTTGGTAAAAGTATGATGAATCTACGCCTCTCTCTGCAGGCAGAAAAGAGCTGAGTTATCCATTTTCCATCTAACAGTGAAGGCATTTATCTAGGAGAATTTAAGTTGGACTGAATAAGAATCTGGATGGGATTGAGACAGGAGCTGTCCTCTTTTCTTTCCCAGCTATGTAAGGATTATAGTCTGGGAGATGAGGGTTGCAGATAAAAACAGTCATGGTTTCCCAGTCCCATCACTGCAAGTGAAAGTGCTCTGTACCTGACCAAGAGGAGGATATTCCCACTCTCTGGGAGTCTTGCACCCTGGACAGTATTCCATCTTTACGGCTCTGCACTTGGAGGTGTAATCTGAATTGCCTGAGCATACATGACAAGGGGAAGACTATGTCAGCTTTCTCCTCTTTCTCTTGTGAGGCAAACAGGTTATAATTCAGATTTTGTTAACTCAGGTAATATGAACATCACGCTTTGTGGGAACAGCTGATTGGTTTTTCTGGATCGCTCCATTCCCATAGCGCCAATGAATGGTTAGAAAACCATGTAAAGGCAATGAGCAGTGGCTGGGAATCCTGCATCTTCTACTTCAGAAGAAAAGGTCTGAAAGATAGAACTCATTACGGTGCTCAAGACAGGAGCAGAGTTTTAATATGTGTTCAATGCTGAACACAGTGTGACCCTTGTTGCCAAACCAAACCAAGTAGATATACCATCAAGGTGTATGACAGTAATTTCATAGTCTATCCAGACCATGGGCTCCATGAAGAAGAATGTGTGAATGAAATTCATTTCACATGATGTCAGTGTTCTTCTCTGACCTTCAAAGTCTTCTTCTGCAGACAATGGTGAGAAGCAGGAACTGAAGAGTGCAAGTGCTACTTAATCCAACAAAGATTTTAAAAGTAGCTCAGATCAACTGTGCCCTGAAAGTGCCTATTTCTCTCAGCTAACACCAAAGGATACATTATCTGGCTGGCTCTAGGGTTAGATACCTCCATTTGGTCAACTGTATTTCCTCTGAATGAAGGAGTAAGAGTTGAAATAATTTTTATTTACAAATTATTTCTAATATTATAAATGTTCCCTGATATTTTAAGCCCATTAACACTCATTGAGAGACCACAGAAGAGGAAGTTTCTCACAGGTTCATTTATTATGCAGTGATTTTTTTCCTCTAAATGACTGATACTTTTTTCAGCAGAAGAAATACATTACTCAAATTCCTGTTATTTCTCCATATATAAATCACACTTTAATATAGGAGCACTGTAGCTATGTTATATTAAAAACAAAAAGCACTTTAAACAATTAGCTTTTTACTTTACTTGCTCTAGCAGTTACTTAGGTAACACATTTATTATTATGTACTGGATATTTTTATGGCCTTCAGTGTTTCAGGAGAAAAACAACTTTCAATTCTGCTCTGTTTTCATTTGGGTTCCTAGATGGTATTTATGCTGTCCAAATATATAATAGAAAAGGAAAATTCTCAGCACTTTAAAGCAAAGGCAATTATCCTAGGGACTGTTAAGAGCTGGCTGTGTACCATCAGCGTGGTTTGCTCCCATATAGATGAATAGCAATGTCAGCTGTCCATCAGGATCTGGCACTGCATTAGTCTTGCCTGAATTTAAAAGCTCTCAGTGTGGATGTTGACATGTCAGCTGGGTGCCCAAGAACTCACCATAGACAGTGGAGACTTGGAGTGAGGTTCGATTGCCTGCAGACAGATATCCACTGCCCTGGGAAACCTTCCCTCTCTTCCACATGCCAGAACAGGTGTCAAATAGAGCCTGCACCATACCTGAGAACCTCATGTGAGGTTTCTCTGGAAAGCCTGTGATCTCTTAGTCAAGTTGCCAGCTGTCTCATTTTGGTCTAATTTAAGATCTTATGAGTAGCTCCCAGATCCCTCACTCAACATAGGTACAAATGAATTTAATGCCATGTTGGAGTCCTCTAGAGCATCCAGAAAATGGAAGAACTTCTGTAAGCCCTTTATCACATAACTTAGCACTTTGCAGGTGCCTAGATAGTTCACGGCATGTCACTTATCATGGCACTTGTGTTTCAGCAACTTATTTCTGTCTGTTACTGATCCCCTTGACTAGCTCTCCACTGCTACAATGAAAGATTAACAAACCCAGCTCCACAGAGCACCTGTGTTAGACATTGAACCAGACACAGTGAATTCCATTTCTTTTGTGCCAGAAATAACATTTACATGACATACATTCAGTGCAGAAGCAGCAAGACCCAAGAAAACCAACAAAGACATGTACACGATGGGAATTTATGATTGCTGCCACCAGACCACTAAACCACTGGAACATGGTGAAATTGTGAGCTTCTACTCAGTCCCCAGTTGAGTACATCAGAGTCCTAATTCTAATCCTCAGTCACTTTCACTATGCCAGGCCTGTTTGTGGAGAAGTTGGGTATTGACTGCGAAGGAAGAGTTAGATTAACTCAGCTCTAGCCCTCTGTAACCTAAATATTTTGTACAGCCTTAAGTTCTTCATAGCTGACAGAGAAACACTGGCACTTCCACAGAGCTATGAATGCAATCTCTGGCAGATATCTTACGTTAGACCAGGAATTTCCTCTGAAAATGCCTGTTTTCTTAACCAGCCGTGCAGGGAGTCCATACTACTCAATCCTAATTCTGTAGGTGGAGTTCTCTATTACCATGCACCTCAGTACTCGCCAGTGTCCAGAATGGGATCTGCTGAAGTGTCTTGCAGGTGTTCTCCCATTTTCCATGTTGAATAAGCATCTGAATTGGTAATATGTGAGCTACTCATTTTGCCCTAATGTGGATCTCTGAGGTTGTTAGGGTCTACACCCAGACCTAGGATCCAGAAAATGATGTTGGGTTTGCTCACAGATGAACAATCTTAGGCTTGTCCTCTGTTAATGACAATTTGACGTGATGAATCCATGCCCTTTCCCTTCCCCAGTATTATTAATCATCTTGGCTTTCCCATCAAAGATCATCTGTAACTAGCCACCCCAGATTTACTGTTTACATGCTGATCTGCATTATAGAAGCATCCTGTATTGCTGTCCCAACAACCTAGATTGATACATTGATATGATTGAAGGATGGGACATAAGAGAAGGAAAAAAATATGGGAAATTCTTCCTAACATAAAATATTTGGTTTTGATTAAAGAAGGTTCACAAAAGGGTCACCATTTGTAAGGCAGATAAACCTTTTTATTGCTTGTATTTTACCTCCTCTTTAGCCACTAGTAATACACATAAAAGGCCATAAAGGGCCATTTTCTGTCTATTACAATCAAAGAAAAACATATGAGATGTTTAGTTTAGGAAATGGGTTTCAGTCTGCTGTAACCTACTATTTTTTCCGAGTGGAGACCAGCACTACACGCTCCTGTTACGAGTTCACAATATATCCATGTGCTGCAGTCTAATAAAATAAAAGAATCTGCAAAGGCTGAAGAAAACTAATTGCTAGTAAAGAATAAAACATGCTTTTCTTTGGAGAGTGAGAGTCACTATTTGCAACTAATTTAGGAATTACCAAAGTTTTCATTTCTCTCTTGGCATCCACACTTGTACACAACTAACTTTGTTGTGGAAAGACATTTTATGTTCTCTAGTCACTTGCACAAAAAAGGACCCTCTAATTCTCTAGTGGCAGATGAACAGATGATATATCACAAATCCATTTTTTATGGGAACTTAGAACTTGTTGGCTGCACTCATCTTAACAATGCAAGAATTCATCACAGTGTAACACCTCCCAGGCAGGCAGGCAGTCGTTGCTGTTACCACCATATTACTTGGAAGCATCTAAATGAGCATGCTTTATGCACTGCTAGTGGGGACACTATCCCTGCCCCATATATTTTTTTTCTAATATGATATCAAAACACTAAATGCAGAAGATGTATATATAGTCACTGTCTGTCTTTATCATGTACAAGAACATTAAGAATTGACTTTTCCTTCTGCACAGATTCATGCACAGACACGTGAAAAGAAATGTGATCTATCTTCCAGCTGAAAGAGCAGTGTGAATGTATTTCCTGCCTAGATTAATCTTCCAGAGGCTGGTAATATAAACTTTCTGTATATTGGAAAAAACCCCTAGTCTTTATTGAGCAGAAGCCAAAACATCAAATGGAAGGAAGTAGATTTCAATCCAGATTTACAAGGTGAAATTGCCATTGAATAGAAGTTGTGCAGCCTTCAAATTAACAATTTTTGTTTGAGTCTAGCTGTCCTTCTAGGTACCTGATGATACCATGGCAATGAGTATGATTAGTGGTATGATAAGAACTATCTATCAATATATTTTATAGATCAAAATCTCCTTTGTGCACCTATGATACATAGAGCCTAGCTCCAAGGTCAAGAATTACAGTTACATTTAGACAACTACAGATTGGATCTCTGAGTTAATCATCCAGATTCTGTTCATCCTCAGTGGGGAGAAGGGGGTAATTCAGATTCTTGTCTTCTCTGAATGCATATCTTAAGCAAGGTCTGGAGCTGCTATCTCCAACAATTAGTGAAGGAATGAACTGATAGCTCAGACCTTGATCGCAACACTAGAAACATGAAAGCTAGGACAAATCCCACTTCATGTTTAAATGGTTTGATAGGGTACAGATGTGCAAACTTTAGCCTAGATATCTTGCTTTTCTTTACCCTAGAGCCAAGTTCAGCAATCATATAATTTTTCAGCGTACACCAAGTGAAGACCCATGACTGTGCCGTTTCTTCACCTTGCTGTTTGCAGGAAGTCTGGTGATCAGGACTGGATTCTATCTAGAGGCTTTTTATTCCCCACCTCTCTAAGAGTGATCCATAATACCATTCACAGCCCTAAGACTTTCCTGGAAATGAGATGATGACTCTCAGTGGGTCTCTGCACCCACGAGGTAAAGGAAGTTCAACTAGTACTGAGAAGTTCATTTTAAAATATGATCAAGCAGGCATCATGTTCCATGAGACTACTGTTCAGGCGAGGCAGAAACTGCATGGCACTCAAAACTCGTGGGTTTTCTTTGACAACTAATTAAGGTAGAGGTGTGTGGTTCCTGTTACTGTTGGGAGATGCTCTTTCCTTGCCCATGCCAGTCAGGGTCTGAACAGCAGGCAGATCCATTCCACATGAAGACAGAGGCAAACACAGTAACAAAGCTCTGTCTTAGTAACCACCTCACACACGTCAGGAATGCAATGCACCACATACAGCAGCATGCACAACCTGGGGGATGGAATAATATCACCATTTTTAAAAACAGGATGCTGTCAGGTCTCCCAGGAGGGTTCTGACAGCCACCATCACTCATCCACCTTTGCCACCTGGAACTGGCATTAACCATTAAAAAAATGATTGCACAGACTTAAACTTAGATACTGCTGTGAGACAGAAACTGAGACTAAACAAAACTCAATACTAAGCAAACCTTTTTGGAGAACCAGTCAAGCCCTTATATAACACCAAATGACCCCCAACGAATGTTGCAAAATATATTTATTCATTGTGCATATTGTGTCCAAACAGCTAATAAGAAATGAGACTCTGTCTAAACATGCAAAACATAAACTGGAGGAGCTGTACATCTTATGTTTTACAGGAATCATCTGCTGATTAACATCACACAGGGTCATCAAATCAACAGCCCAGCATCTAAGGGCTGTGGGGGAGTAACCTGTGGGAAGCCAGTGGGCTTGTGGGCTAAAACACTTGTGCAAGCCTGTCATCTTCAGATTTAAGAGTGTGACCCAAAACTCCAGAGTTATGCTGTATTTTACAGGCTCATTGTTTGTATCTTATCCTATGGCTTTAGTATGAAGACGATATTTTAAAAATTAATCTCAGAACTTTAAGCCCTCTAAGATTTCAACTGTCTGGATTTTATTCTAGGGTCTCTTGAGGAAAAAAAGGTCTCTTGAGGATAAACATCCTATCCCAGGAAAAATGTGCTATAACAGCATATATTTAACAGTTCTAGATTCTGGACTAAATAGATTCTAACAAAACTGAAATGAAAACTTTACTTTCAGGAGTGCCTTGGAGGATTCCCTGGGTTATTCAGATCAATGTCCTTGGAAATAGTCCTACTGTAGGAAGCTGTCCTACTGTTTTTAGTTTTTATAGTTAAAAATGCAAAGCAGATTATATTTTTTGAAGTCACATTTTCTATTTCATGTAGTTTTGGAACACTGGGAAGAAGTTGTTCACAACAGATTTGTTAGGTTACTATTGCATTTTTTCACTGTAACAAAAATCATAGCACAGTGGAATAAAAAAAATGAAAAGAGACTTGAATTACATCCCAGTTTATTCCTAAAAAGGGTAGTTCAGGGTATTTTCCTCAAGAAACTGGAGACTTTATCTACTTTTACTTCAAGAAAATCAGAAGGGACTCTAAAAGAACATTTTCCTATAAAGTGTGACACAGTATATTCCCATCCCCAGAGTAAAGAGCATGAAAGGTGTTCTTTTTCAGACTGGATGCATGCTCATCCACTAATTTATGCAGCCCCCATGCTGTACTTGAATGCAAATCACCCATGAAAGCCACGGCCAATTTCTCAGCTGCCAGTCTCCATAGTATACATGTGTATTATGTATTATATATTTAATAGTGCATCAGGTCCCTGATGAAAAATCAAGAAAACTTCCATGTCCTCCTGAAAGAAAATGTGGAATTATTTTATACACGTCCAGCCAGGTCAGGCTGCAGTATGTTCTCAGGAGGAATTCCAGCTGCCTTAGGACAGCACTGCTGTACAGGGATGTGGTGGATACAGAGGTACTTGGGGCAGCTCAAACACAGGAGGCAGCAGGGCTGTATCAGCATGGTGCTCTCTGCAGACTAATTAGTCCTGCTAAGAAGCTGGACTATTAAGTCCGTGCTAAATGCAAATCTGTCTAGTGTTCCTGCCTTCCCCTTGGGCTGTGCTGAATGAACTCTGCTGAGAAGGGTTTTCTGTCTGGAACCAGGGACCTCTAACAGCCACAAAAATTTATGAAGCTATAAAGCATGAGGACATTGGACAGCAAGACAGGGACAGTTTTAGGGAAAGAGTCCAGGAAGGCCTGGGAGCTAACTTCCATTGCTCCAGGCACAGGACACAGAGCTGAATGCTACTGCACTGTCTGCATTGCTGCACATGCCCTTGAGGGGTTTGAGACCATGGGGATGCTTGCACCAGTTTTTAGTTCACTGGAGGAATACATAGCTCCTTTCTGGGGATGAAGCATCATCCTTGAGGTGAGAGAAAAGTACTGGAAGGCAACAGCAGCTCTGGGCACTTGGCAAAATAAAATAAGTCAGAATGCAAAATTACAGAAAAACTGCTAGTATTTCAGCCTACAGGACACACACACAAAGTAAAGATGGTGAAGATGAAACTTAAACAAGAGTTTTGTCCAGCATTGTACAAAGACAAATGGGAATGAAGTGAAGAATAAGAATACCAAAGCTTACACCATGTTGCATTGTCCTCCAGATTGTCCTCTGGGAAGCAAGAGGGAAACAGATTCAGGGAACAGAAAAACAGAACAAAACAAAACAAAATAAACCACAGGTTATACCAAACAGGCAACCACAGAGAAGATAACGAATCTTTATAAGCAGTTGATTTTAAATGAGAAAATTTAGATAATGCTCTACAGAAGCGTGGTGAGCTTAGTGGTTAAAATTATTTAACTTTAGACAGCTTTAAAATTTACTGATCTTTGGGTGTACTTGCTTGATGCCTGGACTAAGATGGTCACTTTTTGGCACTTTGTAGTAAAGGGATATGGAAAGATTTCTCTGAGCTGTTCAAATGTATACCTTAGGATGAGATGAATTGTGCTTTAGAAATATTTGATCTCAATTCAGCTGCCTAAACTCATGCTTAGACAACTGAATGAAGGCCTTTATTTCTCTCTGTTGACAGTAAAAACCACAGTCATCTGGACTCAAATCAAGATAGTTTGTTCTAGGTATCTGCAGTATGGATTTCTACACTGAATCAGAAAAGTTCTCATTTTTGCTTCTGTTGCAGTCAGTATAAGGTGGAATACAGTTATCTAAATGTAGGCAAAGTAAGTGAATTTAGCAGCTCTGAGATAATCCATCCTACTTCCAGCCATAAGTCCTATAACATTTCTTTCAGCTTTGGACATCTTCAAGACCACAGGATCTCAAAGAGCATTAGGTGACTGCATTTATGTAGCTGAATTTCACAAAGTGCAACCTGCAGAGAACAGCTGGGGCTCAGTTCTGTTCTCCCACTTGGATGCCTCATAGTGAACATCATCCAGACTTCAGCTGCCAGACCAGGGGAGCATAAGCATCTCAAATTACTGTTCTATATTCCAGCTCAGTTAGAAGACTTAAATACTCCAAGGCATTTCAGTCTTGTCTATCTACAGGTGGGCATTCCAACTGAGTCTTTTATTTCCCAGACTTTGAGAGGAGTCTGTGACAGATGGGGTGAATCACTCTCTGAAGATGTGTGTCTCTCTCCATTGACTTCAGAAAGAGCCTGACTTTTAGGCCCAGTGCTGTGAAGATGTGATTGAATTTTCTGGGCATAAGTATCTTGAATTGTTTGAGGTTCTGTAGTGTATTCAAGCCAGCTCCCCTCTGCTGCTCCAGAAGTGTACTGGTCTCCTTTAGTTGTCTGCTGCTCCTACATGTCAGATACCCTAGGATGTCTCAGAAGGTGCTTTTCATCCATGCTTAGACAAGTCTCTCAAGCTCTGCATAACTTCCTAAATACATCAGTTGCTTTAAGACAACATATACCAGAGGTTTTGGGGGATATTTAATTTTTTTTTCACATTTCATATAATTCATTTTGATCTATTTTTTATTTGCTAAGCCAAACTTGTTACAGCTATGACAACAACACAGACAAATCACCTTCTCTCATTTTGAAATTCAGGCAAGGATGAAGGAGCACTTTCTCATATGGCTTCAGTACCTGGTGATTTAAGTGTAGGCTTCCTATGAGGGTTGTGTCGTGCAACATACCTGATAAAATATGCTCAACTGAATTAAGCTTATAAGTGGGGATATGAGCAGGACTAAAAACCAGAATTCAGTTCAGATTTGCTGCATATTTGTATAACATTGAGATGCAGAGGAAATATTTTCTAAACTTGGTTTCTTTTGCTGCCAAAGACAGAAAAAAACAAAATTGTCATTTCTTTTGAGGTTTTTCTAACTGTATGTTTGGTCTTCATTGTGACAGTTTAAAGTCAAGTGGTCTCACAGTGTTTTATGAATACAAACTCCAGAATGGACTTCTAAAAGCATTGATATAATACTGAACAGTCTTCTGAATCACAAGAAAAGCCTTGTTTCTTACATCTATTATAACCAAAATGGTCTTTAAGTGTTTGAAAATACCAACAAAATACTAATATTGCAGTGTATTTATATTGAGTAGGTAATAGAAAAAGATCTGTGTGCAGACAAGAAAACTGCTGTGCATGGGGTTCTCCTTACATCTTGTTAGCAATGCAAGGCTTAGGAATATCTGAGTGAAGCTGGTCCTCCAAGCTCTGGCTGTAGTTAATGAAGAGAGATACATCATCCAGGGAATGATTCAGCACGTGGAAAGCTGAGGTTCTAACACAGACAGGTCAAATGGTGCTTCTGTGAGGCAGGAGTGGAGCATTTATATCCTTCTGGACAAAATTACCCAGGATGGTGTGAGATGCAGGCAGTGACCTTTCCCAAGAGCTGCTAAGGGATTACAGCTCTGAAATAAGGCCGTCTGCTCTAATCCACATAAACCACCTTTCCTAGCTCCACTGAGATCAGCAGCCATCTCAGAACTGAGAGATGGTTGGTCCCAGCCCAGAAGGAGACAACACATTCATCACTGCCATTTGAAGATGGATTTGATACAACACCCGTTGTCAACAGGCCATAAATAGTTGTTATTTTAAATACCATCAGCAAGAACAGGAAATAAGATTTTGATCTGAGCATTTTTAAAATTAACAGCAGCAATAATAAACTCCTTGGTTTTTTCCTGAAATAATGCATGAATAAAACCAGTTATATCATATGGAGATAAGTTCCTCTTTCAAGGTCTAGAAGTTATTAGGAGTTATAAAGAATTATCTGCATTGGTGACTTTCATTAGTTGCAGCCTTTAAATTACAGCATAGGACACATCTCTGCTTTATTGAGGATGCTGCTCAGTATTTTGAAATTTAGTATTTTTAAAAGGATATGAATGTGTTTAGAAGTATTCTTCTTATGTAAATATGTAATGTATCTTAAACCTCCCTTTTTCATTACAAAAACACTTGAACTGTTCTTACATCATCAGAGTAATCCAAGCTGAGCTGTGCTATCAGCCCCTTCCTTTTTATGCTCTTCCTCCCATTCCAGCTGTTTGCAACCTTTAGATTTGACAAAGCATGACTGAAACCTAAAGACTTTGGTGACCTTTTACTTCACCTTGGCTAATTCTAGATTAAGATCCAGGCCTCTACTCTGAACAAAGCAGAAGGACTGGTTCTCTGAATCTAAAGTGGAAGGGTAAAATTAAGATCCCATCAAATACAGATTGAATATTGCTAGTCAGATTTCTAGCCTGAAATATTACACTGCACTATGAATGTGCTGTGGTAGAAAGACCAGAGTCTACAATGGAGGTAAGCATCTCCTCTGCTCCTCCTTTTAGGATAACCAGGCTACACTGTTTCCAGAAGAGCAGAGAACTAACAAATGCTGCTTTTTGCTTCAGGGTAATCCCATGTCTTGACTAGAAATGCCATGTTATTTTCTTATTGAGTTGCCATAAAAAATGGCAGAATGGAGTTAATAGAGTACAGCATAGATGGAAGTGATTGGAAACAAATGGCACTGTGAAAAACTACTGTGATCATCACAGGAATCTGATGAATGACAGTGCAAAGAAGATACTCAGGTCCTCATCTGCATTGGTGTACTTGGGGTTTCTCTTTGACAAGACAGACCAGTGCTCTGCAAGTGTGCAGCAATAAGCTGAGGGCATGTGATAAAGCCTTCTTAAAATCAGAAGCTCCCCAGTTTTACTCATTGGTTTTACCTACAGGTGATTGCTGGGAGGGTACTAACAGATGTAGTAATTAGCCCTCTATAAATCTATAGGTGCATAAATAGCAGGAACATTGAAGTCTGAAATGTGAATCCAATGATTGGTAGCAAAGAAAATAATCTTATGGTAAAGTATTTTTTTTCAAAATGATTGAATAAGTAAATCAAGATTAAAGATCACTGAAGTTTTAGCTGATTAAAGTCAATTATTGAGATGGATGGAAATGAAGCAGTGGTAATTTTATAATTAAGTAAAGAAGTGACACAAATTGAAGTGCCTTTGTAAGGGTGTAAGTTTAAGAACTAGGTGATAAAGATGGCCTTAACACATAACCTTTTTTATTTTTAATTAAAAAAAATATGTATTGTTGTAGACCACTTTTGAAAGGCAATTTATACTGCAAAGTACCTGCAAAGGCTTATGCAGTTATTGGCCTCTAGGAAAGAGTTTATTCTCTTCTAGCAATTCAAATACATAGAAACTGATTCATACTGCTCTCCTACAATGAAATTCTATACCATTTCCAATGGAGAAAAAAGCTTTACTGAATGCTGGAACAGCAGGCAAAGAAACTATGTATAAAGAGTGATTAGCAAATTATTAAATCAGGAGATTACCACCTTCTGGTATATAACCAAGCTTTTTGTACTAATTTGAAAATGGAATGTATTTTGCCTTACCAGCCTATCCAAACTTGTGCCAGCAGCAGTTGTAGGTTGCTCCTCTGGGTTATATGGTCTAAACCGGGTATTGAAATTTTCAGGGACAGAACGGGAAGATCTCAGGGCAGGTGCTGGTTTAGGTTGGCCACATCCTTGGAAAACCTGAAAAAGACATTCTTGGTTATATGAAAATCACAAAACAGGGGAAGCTGTTACTTTGTAGCCTCTTTATTCTTTCTTCCGTATGCTTGAAACAAGATTTGATTGACATTTTTATAGCAGTGAATTGAGTGCTTGACCTGCATTAAAACCCAGGTTAATATTTTAGCATTATTAATCACTTGGTGAAGGTATAGAAACATATAGGGACCTTAAAACCCCTTTAATTTAAGAAGGTGATTATTATGAAAAATTAGCATCTGAAAGCATCTTAATTGCTGTCTTTTCAGGAAGAAAAATGTATGAAAGGATGTCCTTTGTGGCAGGATGTAGTTGATAACTGTTTTCAGTTGTGTTAAAATGTGGTATTTACCCAGAATCACAGGTCATCTATAATCCCTACCTACAGCTCTTTCTACTTTGCAATCTTATTTGTAGCCTTAGAGAAAAGGTCAATGATGAAATAGTCTTGTAAATGGATAGCTTTCTTATTCCCTACCAATCTCCCTGGAAGAGGGGTGAGGTGCACTGAGTGACCAACAGTGATAATTAGTTTCTGCTATTGTGTTTGTTTTCCGTGTATAAAAAATAATGTTCAGGGTTATGAAATTTCTCATATACTTCCATTTGGAAAAAAGTTTCAGTATTGTGTATCTGGTAGATACTAAAGGACACAGAGGACACTTTTGACTAGTGGATATCAAGCATATTTCCCAGAGGCATTGTCACACAAGCTGCACATCCAAAAAGTGGTAGAATATCCACAGAGTTAAAATTTTCAAGATCTCTCATGAAGTAGAGTCCTAGTGTTCGCCTTCCTATCAACTTTTACAGTTTTAGAATCACCCTTCTGGCTTTCTGACCATTGTATTTTGTCTGTTTCAACATTTTTCCTCCATTAAAAAAAAATAAATTTTGAATTTCTGATAAGATGTATTATACAAAACCCTTACGCAGACTGTTTGAATGAGCTTTGTGGAGGTGAAAACTATGCAGATGCTGTCATTTGATTGTAGGACCAAATTACTCCTTTTTGTGTGGCTATGTTGGGTTTGTGTGGCCAGGTTTTCATGGTGGGGCTGCTACAGGGGTGGCTTCTGTGATAAAGCTTCCCCCACGCCTGGCAGAGCCAATGCCAGCTGGCTCCAGGATGGACGTGCTGCTGGTCAGGGTGGGGCCAATCAGTAATGATAGTAATGCTTTTGTCATAACATATTTCAGAAGGAAAAAGAGTTACTGCGCAGATGTAATTGGGGCCAGGTAAGAGTGAAGTGAGCACGTGAGAGGAGCAGCTCTGCAGACACCAAGGTCAGTGCAGAAGGAGGGGCAGGAGGTGCTCCAGGTGCCGGAGCTGAGATTCCCCTGCAGCCCGTGGTACAGACCATGGTGAAGCAGCTGTGTCACTGCATGGAAGAGACCCACACCAGAGCAGGTGGATGCCTGAGAGGAGGCTGTGAGCCTGGGGGAGGCCTGTGCTGGAGCAGGGTTCTGGCAGGGTCCTGCAGACCCGTGGAAAGAACAGCCCACACTGAAGCAGGTTTGCTGGTGGAACTTGTGACCCTGTGGGGGACCCACACTGGAGCAGGCTGTGCCTGTACGACTCTACATCCATGGTGCAACTTCTGTTTCTTTCTGGGTACATTAAATTGGCTCTCAGTTAGGTTTCCTGATGTTAATTTAGAGTCCCCAGACTCAAAATTTGCTGAAAGAAGGTGATTCATACTAAATATATGTCAATTCATCAGGTCTGCTTTTGCTCAAAGTCCAGCAAGTCAGCTGTTGTACGGCCATGGGGATTTTTAATTTATGAGTGGAATACTGTTTGGTCTGGTTTGAGAATACCTGTTTTAAGAGTTTCAAGCCTCCCTAGTTATGAGAACTATTGGACAATAAATTAATTTAATCAACAAAGAAAAGCTTGTAAAGTTCTAAATCTTATGATGTACTGAAAAAAACCCAACAGAGACTTTGTGGCATTTAGCTTCATACAAAGAGTTGCAGCAAGTGGTTTTATACAAACAAATTTACATACAGTCAGACAATAATAGAGATGAAAACTAGACAGTAATATTTACAACACAGAAAAAGAAATAACTTGCTTTTTAAATGACCTAAGAGAAATGCAGTAAGGATACAATATTCAGTAACTAAATTTTGAGTGCAAAAGAGACATTTTTAAATTTGCATCCTGGTATTAAGTGACAGAACACAAAATGTAAAGCTGCTGATTGATATTAACAAGTGCTTCCTAAGAAAAAGCACATGAAATACTTTCTTTACAATGCTACTCAGAGATATTGAACAATTTCTGGAAAAATATTCAGGTGTTTCATTACACATCCTGTGAATTGGTAAAAATAAATCCATTCTCATAAATCCACCCTCTAAAAACTTGCATTTTATATATAACTGGTGCAGTCCATTTCTTCTGAATTTAGAAAATGGATTAAATTTGAAATTAAGAAAGCTAAACTGAGGTGTCATCATGTGTGTGTCTACATTCAAACTAAACATCTAAGACAGTGGAGACAAAAGCTTCCTTCTGCTTCTCTCTCATCAGTGTCTACAGTAGTTTGTGATGTCCTGGAATATCCGAGATACCTCTTAAGATTGTCTTAACATGAAACCATTTCCACTGAACTGCAGCTAAAGCTCAAATGGACCAGATCTCTATGGTCAGGGATATGAACCAAGCCATGAGAACAAGTCAACAGAGCCAGATTATATCACTTGTGCTGACTAAATGGAAGTATCTACTTCAGGACTAGGATGTAGATACTGTACAAAAAAGAGCCATTTTCCCAGGAAAATCTGAAGTTTTGAATTTTTGTGGAAGGTACAGTTGGTTCTCTGTGAACCATTGGGTCATACTGTTATTTAGCCATGTGCTAGTGCTCAGTGTTTCCAGTTGAGTGCCTACATGATTCTGGTCCATTGACTCTTCAGATAGAACAGCATTGATTTTTTTTTAACCTGAAATGCCATTATATTTTTTCTGCACAGAGCTCTGGAAAGAACACAGATAAATGAAGAGGTTTTCTTAACATGAAACTTGTGGACTGTTTTAGGAAGAACCTTGGATGTAGTTCTGTGAAGATATCCTCCTTATAAATAATGCATAGGTAGTCTGCTATGTCATGGAGCTCATTCAGCCATTTAGCTGAAGTAATTGCTGAGAAGGAACATACATTTATAGGTTAAAATGGCACATCCATCAATTCAGATAAAAGCAGATTTAAGACTTACTAAGGGGAAACTCAGTTATGGGACAGACTATATGAAAGCAGAAAAATCTGGTCATGGCAGCCAAATGACTCTTGCAGCACTCAAACACACCTGTGCAGGACCAGACCATTGCAGAAAATAGTTCCATGTGGTGTGTTTTGAGCAGCAGTGGAGACATGATTATGCTGATGCAACCAGATCAGGAATTTTCTCCATTTTGAAAATAAAAAAATGGATGTTATAACATCTTTTGTGCTGTTTTTTGAGTTTTCCTCCACTTGTGAATGAGCAATCTCTGCAGATATCTCTAGTAAACATTCAAGTTCTTTTAAAATGGAGCAGAAGTAGCATTTGCTTTTTTACTTGAAGCAGAAATCAAAGGTGATGGTACTGACAGTCTTATGGGAAAATTGTGAAGGCTCTCAAAAACATGCTTGTTTTGACCAAGATTGAAATGAGCATTTATATGTTATGACTCTCTGAATATGACTATCTCAATTACCTCAGGAAGAAAGAAAATGAGAATAAGGTAAATGTATGCTATGGCTACGTCGTGCATATGAGCTGAACCTGGGGAAACAATATACAAAATGTAAGAATTTTGCCTGAGAAATAATCAACATATTGCTGAGCACTGAGTTTGGTACTGTATTGTTCAAATACAAAAAAAGTGTCACTGGAGAATGACAAAGAGATTTCAATAAAGAGGGTGGCCTGTCTCAGATATTATAAGGAGAAATCCAAGGTAAATCTATTGCACCCTGACTTCTGCCAGAGGCAAACTTCAGGGAACACTATTCTAGTCTGGGTAGACCCAGATTGCAAAGCCTGTTGCTAAAAGGCACTGATGTCTTGGGAGGCATCTCAGGCAGCCCAGGCTGATTGTTTTGCACTCTGTGTGGTTCGGTTTGCAGAAGGTACTCTGTAACAATGGCTGCAGGTGTTAGATGGGGGAAACTGGTTTTGATGATCATCAGTCCTTGCCTGCTTTTGGAGAAGAGAAACTTTGGGCATATTCAGAGCACATAGATTCCTCCAGCAGAAAGGCCTCAGACCTTGGGGTCTGACTTTCTATAACATTGCTTCTTTTTGACAAGCATCTCCAGATGTCACAGCTGTCAGGAATGGGACTTTTCCTGGGGTAAAATAAGGACTCCGTGTGGCTGTCATTAAGGGACAGTTGTGCAGGGTGAGCAGCCAAGCAGCCCAGAGATTTGGAGTCTTCCTAGACAGCCTTCCAGACTTCCTAGACAGCCAGTGCTGAATACAAACTGCTGAGAAATACCAAGAAAACAGAGAAAGATTGCAGCCTCATCATGAACTGGAGGATCTTAACATAATACTAGCATGTGGTTAATGTGAACTGTGCTAGAAGAGTCGACTACAATCATCACACAAACAAGAAAAGTTAATGGCCTAGGAACAGAGATGCTCTATTTTATGCAGTGAGAGATACTGGAACACATCTAAGTCGGAATGTCCTTGGTTGGCAGTACAAAGACAGAAGAGGTACATGTGGTATCTCTGTCACTCTCTGTCTCAATATTGATGCGCAGCCATCAAAACAGGAAGGCACAAGGTTTGTATCTCCCAAGGAAATGAAAGACAAGGAGTGAACTCAAGCAATAAGCCTTGACTGTCTGCACCAATTAATTGTTAAGTCGTTGGCTTTTTCTTGGACTTTTGGAATAGAGCAATTTTATATAATTATTTGAAACAGGAGTGCTGGATTTTGGATTAAATAAATTCTGGGTCTTCTGCCCACAAAGAGGATAAAATAAGTGAGAGCTCCTTGAGGAAGAAACTTTTTGTTTTCATTTTTTTCCCACTCCTTTTAAAAGAAAAACAATATTATATAACATGGCCAAAAATTCTACCTAGTACAGCGCAGAGTCTTCTCCCAGACATCAACCAGATTTTTAGGTAGAAAAGGCTGCATGTCAGTGGTGAAAAACAATCTATGTGTATGTGTGTGTTGCAGGCATAACATTATAAGTGCATCGTCATTTTTCTACTCTAAAAAGGCACTGACTGACTTGTGGAAAATTACCTGTGATTCCTAGCCACCATATTTTTCAGTAGGTACAGTCAAATAAAAGGTACAAAATTGTCTGAAGAATGGGAAAATAGAAAATATCATAATTTCAACACCCTGCTTGAAGCTTTCTGAGTGGCATCTCAGAATAATTGACGAGAGTGGCTTTTCTCCCACATTAGGTCTGCAATTGCATTCCACGCACCCCATTACATCTGGTGAGGTATCTGTCATTTCCACTGAAGCTCTAAGTGGTCAGTATGTATAAAGGGGAAGAATTAGACAGCAGAGGATGGATTCAAAATCTGCTTGTATATCATCTCTGCAGATCTGACCTGGCACAAAAGAGGACAGCACTACACCCAAAGTCTTTGCCTTTTTTTTTAAAGGGTAAAGCATTTCCATGTTGTATGAAAAAAGATGGATATAACCTAGGAGATCAAGGAAATAATTTCAGGAGAATAATGGCCTACAGAAACTATACAAAGGTCCCTCAAGCATAGACAGTTCTGTTATCTATGAAAATATAATAAAATAAATTTTGCTGATATAATTTCCTGTCTGTTCTGCAAGATTAAAAAAATATTGTCTAAGGTTTCTCTTAGAGGAAAAACTTTTGCATTGCAAATGGCATTGCTATTTACAGCAAATAAATTATTTCTGAGGGACAGGAGAAACAGTCTGCTCTGCTACAAACAAGTTATGAGAGGAGTTCAAGCCAAAATGTCATTGGACTCTGGCAGCGGATGCAGCTTTCCAGCTAATGAAAAAACTGTGAAAACCAAACAAGTAAAAAGGAAAACAAAATACACCTGGGCCTTGGCTGAGTTTTAAATGAAAATATTTTTTTGTTTCTTTTTTGAGGTAAGGGCTGAGTTTACTGAAGCTAGCCTTTAATTCCCCAAATATTTAAGAGAATTTTGCTGTTAAACACCTTGATCACTGGTGCCAGAATAAAGTCTCATCCTGCAGGATGGAGACTGCTTTTATAATCCAAGGAACATCATGTAACTTGAAAGCAAAAGGCATATTGAAGGAAACTTTTAGTAACCTGCAGCACTGGGGCCATAAAAAGCATCTAATTTTGGGTTGGTAGGAAGAATATAAACCTCAGGCTCCTGCCTTTTGTCCTCACTTTTTTTCCCAGCTACAGCAGCTTCCTTCCAAGCAAGTGGAAAATCACTGACTTAGATGGCAGTCTGGCCAGCACCTAAGTGACCACTGAGAGTTAAATGGGAGATAGACACTCCTAATGCACAGAAATTGGCAAACTGTTGACTTTAGAATTTCAGCCACAGTGCACTGATGAATATTAAGGCAAAGCCATTAATTGTTGACTATTAGCTCAACAGCACCTGCTGCTGAATTTGAAGGATCTTATTAACATGGGGTTCAGAGGTGGTGGTGATCTGTGTATACACACACACATTAAAAATGGAAAGGAGGAAGCTGGTATCATTAGCTCTGTTTATCTTTGTGTCAGAATCCAGACAAAACTCTATCAAACTGAGGTCTGGTAATCAGAGACTGGCCGATGTATTATTTCCCTGGAGTGGCTATTAAAGGAGGTTAAATGGAACTATTTGTGTATTCACCTCAAACACATTGTGCTTCAGTCTGACCTAGATAGATCAAAATGTGTTTAGAAGTTAATATGGAGAATCACAGATGAGACACAAGTGGAAGTTACCAAGTCTACTCTGCAGCATATCACTTACAGAGTTACCGCTGGTTTTCAGCACTCTCTATTTTCCTTAAATCTCTTACAGCTATTAATTTGAAGTTTAATAAATGGTAGCTTTCTCCCTTCCACTTCCTTTTGAAAAATTCAAGCTTGTTTGACTAGGTGAAGAATTCAAAGGCAGTCTGGTGAGCTGTTGAACAAGCAAAAGCAATTTCTGGTGGTCTGGACAATCTTTCTTACAGTCTAGACAGAAAAACTGGTGGAGGTATGTTCCCCCCACTTGTGACATTCAACAACAGAGAAGGCACGACTCACACAGTACCTTTGCTGACACCTGCATGCTGTTTTCTTGCATGTTCATGATGGCTTCAGAAATCTTGACATCAATAGGATCCATGACTGATTCAATGTTGAATGGTCCCTCTAATCTCTCCGCTACCAGAAGCATAGCATCTGTTAAAACACAAAGCAGCCATTCCCTTAAAGAAGGGATACCTTTGGGTACCTCAGGCAGACCAGCACTGCCAGCTGTAGGTGTGGATACCAAGCACTCCTGAGCAGAGTCTGGGGGGATGTGTGGCAGCAGCACCGTGAAGCCTGCAGGGCAGCTTCCCAGCTGTCAAAAGTATCTTCCCCTACTGCTGCCACCGCAAAAAAATGAATAAAGTCTGTAAAAGTTACATTAATATTAGTTGCCATAGCATTATCGAGCTTGGGGTAGAATTATTTTACACAGCTTCTCAAAGCAACCAGTGCTCTGGAATATACTTATGTAATCTTCCCAAGAAAAAGCAGGATGATAGAAATGAATCTCTGGGGTATGTTCTTAGAGTTTGTGTGAGATGATAAAAACTTTGATATGATATATCAGGGTGTTATAATTAAAGCAGCTGTTCTTTCTGACCTTAATGATCTCATTTTCTTGCTATACAAACAGCAGATGAATATTGGATTTCTGCCATAGTATATAGGTATAAACCATGTTTGTCTTGCTACATTTTCAAAGCATGGTTGTAAATTGTATGCAGAAACATACATTTTTTGTATGTTGTGGATTCAAACAAAAAAGTCTGTTTAATTTACATTAGAGCCCCTCTCCAAAATAATTTAATCTTTTGATGTTTGTTAACAAGCAAAAAACAAGCAACTGAACAGAAATTATTGGCATTAAAAAAGGTTTTTCCATACCTCAAATATATTTGCCTATACACAGGCACAAATTTATCACAATGTGGCAATAGCTATGTGATAAACTGGGTTTACAGTATACCTTTGAACATCATATTTTATCCTTGTCTCCTACATTAGATTTAACATTTTCAGCAACTAATTAGCTTTAAGCAGATTATGTTTAACTTTAACATGATAAACAAAAATCTTCACATGCTCTCTTCTTTATACATCAGATTTAAGCTCCAGAAAGTACCAAGCAGACTTCCTTCTGAAACATACCCGTGCCTGCTTTGCTGTTGTTAGCACCAGTCCCACAGCAGCTGTGTGGGGAAGGTTTTCTCCTTCCCCACAAAAGCACAGGTGCGTGGAGGTGTGGGAAGAAGAGGCTGCTATCTCTCCCCAGCAGTTGAGACACACACTTCCACACACAGCCTCGCCTGAGGACTGCATTATGTTGTTTATAGGCTGTCAATGCACACCTAAAAATCCCACTGAAACTGAAATTGCTTGGCACCTAAACACTTTTGCAAATTTACATCTAATACTCTACAGTACTTTTAGGCTGGAAAGAGTGTAATGTCAGTTATTTGGAGTGAGGTGTAGAGCACTTGTTGCTAACTGTGAAAAATGGTGAGATGAAAGGAAATTGGTTTCAAGCAGAGGTGTTATTTTGCCTGCACATTATTTTAAAATTATTTAGTTTATACCCTTTCCAGTGGGAAAGGGTGAAAATGGGAACTACCTCTAATAGAGGAAGCACTTTTCATTCACACAAAGACACACAACACACCTATGCACAGACATACAGATTACTGCAATAAGTTAGCAGTTTTTCCACAGGCAAAAACAAAAAAAAAAAAAAAAAAAAAAAAGAATGTGGACTCCCATGAAGTATTTTCTTCATCACACATTCAGAATGACTTGTATAAAACACTTATGCTTTAATGCTTTGTGAGCAATGTGATCAGCCTAAATCCTAGGTGCCAGAACCAGTACTCACTATTAGGGCACAGGTCTTGGTGCCTGGATTTTGGAAGTTTACTTCAGGACTAGGGTTGAGAATAGGCTTACTGCATAAAGGTGGATTTTGGGTCTTTTTGGTATGGTTTGGTTTTTTTGGTAGGAGTAGACTACATTTTAAGTGAAGGACAGGTGCCTCTTTGTATGAGTCCACTTTATTTTGGCAACTAGAATGTTGGACAAGTCTAGTGCTAAGCCTAGTACATGTTCTGTGCTGAATGAGAATTCAGTAAATAGGTAATTGCTGGAGATCTCTCATGAGAATGGGTAGTGGCTTGAGTCTACCTGCTGTTTCTTCTGATGGCATGGGGCACTAGTTCTGAATTAAATCTTGATGTGAAATCTCAGCTGTGCAGCAGAAGAGTGCATCATCTTTAATTGAACAAGAGCCACAGTTTTAATTTAAGAACAGTCTTTCCTCAAGTGAAGTGCCTTCAACTTCAATATTAATAGCTCTAGGAGATGCAAACTAAAATTCTGTTCCTGGCTCAGATAGTTTGTACCTCTAGAAAGATATCCTTTGGTTTATCAGCTTCTATTTTCTGAAGCTCAACCCTATCCACAGACTTAGTCATTATATCTACATCTACATCTACATCTATATCTGTATCTATATATCTATATCTACATCTATATCTATATATCTATATATCTATATCCATATCTATATCTATCTATATCTATCTCTAGATCTCTATCTATATATCTATATCATCTATATAATCTATATCTATATCTACATCTACATCCATATCTACATCTATATCATCTATATCTATATAATCTATCTCTCTATCTCTATCTCTATCTCTATCTCTATCTCTATCTCTATCTCTATCTCTATCTCTATCTATCAATATCTGCATCTCTTAATCATTGTTAAGGAAGTGGGCAAAGCCTGAGGAATGTGGATGATTCCTGGCTGCCAAGGGTGAGCTTTTTGTTATGCTGAGCTTCTTTCTTTGATAGAGTATGGTATGGGTCTGATGGTGGTTTCAAGAGCCTGGGTTCAAGTTAGGTTAGAGTCAAGTTTATATTTCAATCCCATGGGCTATAGCTTTGTGCTCTTGCTCGATATAAAGGAAAGGAAGAAAATAAGAAAAAATAAATGAAAATAAGAGAAGAGAGAAAAACCAAGCAGCAAATCCCTGCTTGTCCATATTCTTTAATTTCTATCTCCTTCTCTGACTTGGAATGAATTTGGACCACTTCCATTCATAACTTAAATCTGTGGAGAAGCTACCCTGAAGCATTGAAAGTCTATGAGCCAACAGTGACACTTGAGATCAGAGGCTTGTCATCTTTTATTTAGCTAGATCTTAAGGATATGGCTAGGGAGCAATAGGTTAAAGGAAAAATATAATTTGAAATATCCACACCTTTATTGATGACAGGTACATCTCCATATCAGCAGTTTGTATTTTTTAAATGGGGTTAGAGTGTGGGGCAGTATTAATGCTGAAGAAGAAGCCTACACAGGGACACATTTGAAGAAGAGTCTGAATTAAATGCTAGAATTAAATGCTGTGACAAGAGATGTTTGAAGGGCTGAAGTAAAAAAGGTTCCTCCTGCAACATTATTTCTGAGGCTGACACAAGCTGTGCTTCCAGTTAAGGCTCATTTTAGGGATCAGCTCAGACTAGAAGTCTTGGACAATTGCACAGTTCAGATGAGTTCTTGCACAAATGGAAAATTAATGTTTGAGGACTAATTTTTACTTTGGTTTCAGCAGCTGTGTGGGGCCATAGCTGACTTAGCAGTGACCAGGCTGCTGGGTTACTCTTGTCTCCTGCTGGTAGGAGTACTATAAACTCAGTCTAGCAAAAGAGGATGAACAAGTGCCACTTCTATGAATGCCAAAATGATTTTAGCCTGTCTGACAGAGCTTTTCCTTCTTCCCTTTCTCTAACCATCATGCTGTTCCTAACTAAATCAAACACATTCAGATGATACCTCACAGCTATAGACTGAGAGGAGCCTGGAAGAACAAGGTAGTTTTATTATTGTGAGTGTTCAGGCCCCTTGGGAACAAACTTACTACTGTATTTAACTAGCTTGAATCTACCAATTTTTTGAGTTAGGCCTCAGATTTAAATTAAGACTGAATTTTTCATCCATAACATTGATTTCTAGGAAGAAACACTGCACAATATTCAAGGTGAATTGCTTTCGTGGAAAATATTTCCCCAGGTCACCAGGGTGAATTATTTTTTTAGCCAAGCCTAACTCTCACTAAAGTGACAAACCTTATTAGTCACTTGTACAGCTCCATATGAGTACATACAATGTATACACACCAGCTACCCTGTGCAATTTAAAAAATGGAAGCTGTTAGGTTGAATATAGGGAAAATCAGATGAAATGTAAGCACCCGAGATTTATGACAGGACAGTCAAAATGTTGTAATGGTCCTCACCAGACTGTAGCTCTTCAAATCTATAATCATGTATCAACAAACACAATACTGTTGTCCCAAATCCCCCCTTTTTTTTTTTTTTTAAATGCTATTAATATTATTACTTGAGAAGGTGGAAAGATTTCAGAATGAAGTTAAGAAAATCTAGATACCTAGTTTATTTCAGTGTGAATTTGAGTGGGTTTAATAATTTCTCAATCACCTCAAATACTGGGAACTTAATTATTGTTTGTGCTATAAATATCTGAAAAGTGATTGATTAATTGACTACATGTTTTTTATGTTGTTAATATACTTGGACTGTACTGTTCAAACACATATGTTTTTTATTTTTCCTCTTTCCTATTTTTCCAAATGTACTTTATTAGGTTCAGTGAGTCTTCCCTCTCCATATACTACAGCATTTGGCAAAAAGCTGGCATCTAGCTGCCAGCTGGGGTGAGTGGATCAGGAACTTGGTTTAGGTAAGTCATTCTTGTGCTGTGGGTTTGTCAGGGACTTGGAATGACTAATTGCTCACTTGAGGACATAGGTTTGCCAAATGGTCCTGAGGAAGTGCAGAGCACATGGCACACCAGGGTCACCATCAGAGCTGCTGCTCTTGGCCTCTCCTGGATTCTCAAAACAGCAGCAGGGACCTTCCTTATGCAGTAACCCTCCCAGGTTTGCTGATAGCCCAGGGTGTTCTCCAGGGCACCCCAAGATGTCTCTGATAGCTGAGCACAGCAGCTCTCTAACTTCTTTGTATCCCCTCATCCATATCAAGCCACCCTCTTATTATCTTGATACCAAATGTGATGTCTTCCTGTTTGGGTTATACTTCTTTCAGGGCAGTTTCCCAGAAAACTTCTTAATGAATTCCAGGTTGAAATAAAAGGAGCAGGGACAATGACACTGATTTGTGAGACATCTGACAAGTCAATATTCCCCCAAAACTAGACTGAAATATGAAGTTCTCGTAAAAACAATCAGTGACTCCTTTTTCTTGCCCCCTTTCTATCATCAGGAAAATTCAAGGAGGGTCTGATAGGGAAAACTTGGGATGCTGAGAAGGAAAGGCATTTTTAGGGTCTCTGTTAATTTGGCTGTGACATCAATTTTTCCTTTCATGCACATTGTTGCTCTTCTACTTCAAAATTATCAGTGAGATTCCAGCAGTGGCTGAGATTCCCCCAGGGGAATTCAAAAAATAATCTATGGATGAAGCCCATAAATGTTGTTTCTTCGTGGAAACAAAGAATAGTACAATACTAAATTGCATGTCCTTCACAAAATTGTAAGATATATTTTGTTTCGGGGGAAAAAAAAAGGAGGAAGATCTTTTCCTATTAGGAGTTCTCTGTTTTTCTTCCACGTTTGTGGTCTTACACTTATTTATGGAGATATGCAAAGTGCTTGTTCCCAAAGTTGCTGGTAAAAGAAAGCAAGGGTAAATTTTTATTTGTGAAACTTCAAAAGATTTGTGTATGGACAAGTCCATGGCTTGCAGATTAATCAGTCATAAACAGACTGAGCAACCTGTTGCAGTTGACTATGACCTTGAGAGTGACAATAACTGTTTTGGAAAAGGACATAGCTGTTGATATGTTGGGCTGCAAGGCAGGGATCATTTGGTGGTTTCCTAACCTTCTGACCAAGGGCAAGGGGAGGCAGGAGTCTGGATTGTATTTACTAGGTCATGTAGGTAAAATTCAGTGAGTTTTCCATCATGACACTAAATATAAATAGTGGTCATAAAATCTTTAGAGCGTTAGATGGTAAACTAATGAAACAAATTAAAAACTAAAAATTGAAAAGTGAAATATGGGTACATATTGACTTTTTACAAATATAATATCAGTGGAAATACATCCTTGTAATACTCTGTCAAAACTTTTACTGCTAGATTGTGATTTACTAAAAAATTTAAGAAGAGGAAACTAAAACTCTACCTCACATTTAATGGAGGTGATAAGAACTCTTCTCAGGGAATCAGAGTAAGACATGATCATGATGCCAAAACTTCTGTTTTCCTTAGGGTCCACAGGCCCTTTTTCCAAGTTTTATTCATATTAGAACTGTGTATGATGAGGTTAAACTGACACATTACAGATTTCCTCTCTGAATATCACTATGCTCCACATAGGCTTTATACTTTGGCATATTAAAATTATCATTTTCTACATCCTGCTTTTAAAATAAAGTGTGGGTTTTGTGAGGGTTTTTTTAGTTTTGGTTTTGGGGCTTTTTTTTTTGTTTGTTTTTGTTTTGTTTTGTTTGTTTGTATGTTTTGTTTTGTTTCATGGGAGAAGGCATTTTCCTTAAAATTCATGTTGCACTTGTGCAAAGGGGATCTCAATATTTTTATTTGGAAATTCAGTTAACAATAACCAGTTAAGCTTCTCTCTGGAGATATGCAAGGAAATGACTCGTCAGTCCTTGCCTGAGCAAAACATAAGAAACTGCTGGATGTGGGGTAAGATTTTTCTGGAGGTAAAAATTTTTAGCATAGGGAGCCAGACAAAACAGGGAGCAATGGGGAAAACATGTCTGGGCTGGGTTGGAAACAAGGCTGGGAGGAAAGAAGGATAAAGAAAGATGGATTAAGGTGAGCTAAGGGACAAACATGGGAAAATAGGTGGAAGAGAATATATGAAAGAGGCCATCTGGAAAAACTGCTGATAAGCAAACTAGTCAGCTGCTTGGTCACTGCAGTCTGCTCTATATCCTTATTAAATTCTATTCTCAACCATGTTCTGGTTGAGAATCACAGCATGGTTGTGCAGAGTATTCTCTGTGTGTGTGTGTGTGTAGTGTGCTGCTAGCAAGCTTCAAGCCAATGACCTTGTGATTTGGAGACCAGCAGCAGGAAAGACCTGAGGTTTCTGCTGGACACTTGGTTTAGTCTGGGTGCAGAGTCTGGGTGGTCTTGAGGTCCAGGCTGTGGCTCAAGGGAGTTGGCTCAAGATGTGTGTGCATGTGTGAGCAAAGGGCTCTGCATGCAGCTCCCAAATGAATTGCCATGGGAGCCATCTGACAGGGATCCATTCACCCTCTTATCCCTTCTGAGTATACCATTTCTGCACATCATCCTTGAGCACGGAGCTCTTCAAAGCAGTAGTGCAGAAGGATGCACTCCTGATGGTGCCTAACTTTACCCAGTACAACCAAGAGATGGAAAATTCCCTTTCAATTCCTTTTTCCGCTGCGAGCTGGCTCAAAATTTTACCTGCTGGAAAAACACCTTAACCACCTTGGCTATTCTAAAGTACTCAATATCTCTCCTTTTAAATTTGTTTCTATGGAGTACTTATCTATTCTGGACAGAAAGATTGGTATTTAAGGCACATATTTAAGCAGGGATGAATCCAGTTTTCTGGCTTATGCTTGAAGAGCTGATGTCTGAAGGATGATGTAATGAAATTATGTCACAAGTTCTTTCAGCAGGATCTGGAATCCTGAATTGTCCCTGCCAGGTTAATTACCAACTATTAAAATATTTATAAAATATTTATTTTATTTACCAATTGAAAGGTAAATTTTAAAAATGACTGTAGATAATCAGATTTAGTTTTCTATTATCTATGTTTCGGTTATAAGAATGTACAGATTAAAGAATTAAAACGTGGGTTTTGATATCTTTTATCAGCTATGTAGCCATGTGGGTTCATGACAGTATCACTTACTCTTCCTTCTAAAAAAAAGGAAAAAAATAAATGTCAGTGGTATGAATAAATGAAAAGAATTTCTTATTATTGCTATTGGATTTGTATCTAAGTGTCTCTTAGGTAGAGCAGCTCAAGAAATTACGATATGTGTATAAAAAGTTATTGACACTCAGTTGTCATCTTTTTCCATCTGATAGAAACAAAAATGAATTTTGTTGAGTGAACTGCAGTTTCACTCAATTTTTTTTGAGTATTTCACATAGCATACATTTTTCTCCTATGTATTGAAAAAAAAAGGCAATATAAAAATTATTTTTCTTCTATGTCTTCCTATAACTTTGAGGAATTCTAAATCATTTAGTACATTGTTATTAGATCATGTCTTATTTTTGTTCATGTATACAAAAAGAAAATAGCAAAGACTAGGCAAAATGAGAATCCTTGTCTACTATTCTTATTTTTTCTCTACCTAGAGTAGCTGAATGGAAGACGTTCTTCTGAACTGGACTTTCAGCTAATGTTATTGCTAAATGTTGAGTATTCTGTCTGAATGTTTGACATGCACCAATTAATAAAACATAAGGCATTTCTAAAATCTTTGTCTTGTTGCTTTTTCCCTATGCCAAGAAGGTTTAAATGGTCGTATTGTCAGTCAGAAGAAAAGTTAGTAAATAAAAGAACCCCACTGATGCATATGCTACCTGCCATAATTAATTTAAATTTATATTAACATAGACTATTGTGCATAATTCTTTTAAGATATGTGGAGTTTGGAACATTGAAAAAAATCAATTTTTCTGGTTATTTCTTGATGAGATAGGCTGAAATGGTTGAAAAGAACAAATCATAGCCTGAAATTTTCTATTACATTTAAGTGTATCCTTAGTAAGAATCTCCTGGGTATATAGTTTGCATTATCTTTATACAGTCAAAGACTTTAGAACCTTAAATGTTTTTTTCAGCCATTCCAATGCCCATGCAGAGTTACAACCATGATATAAATTCCCTTGAGACCTATGCAGAAAAATTTTTAAAATAGCTTTGCTACATTCTTGTGACTTTTTAAATGAAAGCTATTTCACTGTCTGCTGTACATCACTATCAGAATATTTGTCCAGCTATGTGGTGTATTTTTTCTGCTGCTTAATTTAACTCAACTATTTCTAATAAGCTACTTCATATAGTCTTAAACAGTTCTATTATTTCCTGTTTTTTACATCCCTCAGATATATGTACACATTTATCATGTCTTTTTGTTTTTGCTTGGTCAGACTTTCCATGTTAATTTTCTGCTGTTTTCATAAAGATTTCCTCAGGTCTTTTCCCATTTTCTTTATTTCCTTTAAAAGAGCTCTCTAGTATTGTGGTGCCTAGAACTAATTAAACTTTTAGAGCTGGATCTCATTAATGTTGTTTTGCAGAGGTCCTTTTTGTTCCATATGTGTGACTCAGAAAACTTCCTCGATTCCCTTGATGTATCTGATTTCCTTACCCCCTTCATCTCAACTGGTTTATAATTCATATTTCTCATGTCAGTCCTGACACATTTTTCAAATGTCTCCTCATATTCAGAATTTACAGTGAATATAATTTCTACACTGTTTTTGATTTTATTCTCTACTTACAATTCTAAATTTTGTGCAGTAGAGCTTTTTCCAACCTTGACAGAATTTATGGTACATTTTTTAACACATCATTAATTGTGTTAACACCTGTTCATTATCTCTTCTGGAAAATTGATGGATATTTTACTTTTATAAGAAGTTTGTTTCAAAAAACTTTTAGTTGTTTCAAGAATAAGTTCACCCTTTAGCAGCATCTAATCTACACACAGCATAGAATCTTACCATGGCATGGCTTGGCTTGGAAGGCACCTTAAAAATCATCAAGTTCCAGCTCCCTGCCATGGGCAGGGGCATCTTTCACTTGGCCAGGTTTCTCAGAGCCCCATCCAGCCTGACCTTGGAACACTTCCAGGGATGGGTCATCTCCCATTTCTTTGGGCAACCTGCAATCTGCCTTACCACCCTCACAGTAAAGAATTTTTTACTAATATCCAATCTAAACCTAATTTCTCTCAGTTTGAAGCCACTTCCCCTTGTTCTGCCACTACATGCTCTTAAACCCATGTAAAAGGTTTCTCTCCACTGTTCATAGTTTTTCTACTACTAGGTGTGCTGGTATCTATGACTTTAATGCCTCCTTCTGCAAAAACCCAGTTCAACCCTACCAGACCAATGTCCTTATTGGCAGTTCACTGCCTTATGGAAGGACATTGGCCATCATTCTATTTTTTTCTTTTCTATGAATAATTTTTTCTGTTTCATAGTCTCTGTCTACCACTAGATGTAATGCATCTTCAGTACTTCATTATCAATGAATTTTTAGCCATTCTATGGGTTAAAAGGGTCCAGTGGATGCCCACCTAGATGATGAGAATATTGGAGACAACTTTTGATCCAGAGGCATTTTTAACAGACTCCACAGGACCCTATCCCAAGACTTTCCTGTTGTTTTCATAATCTGGGATTGGGGGTAAACAGTAAGGTGAAAATGGAAACTAGTGTTACTGTTCAGGAGACTAAATATGAAGACTGACCTAGAATATCTAAGAAGGACCTCATGATACTGAATGACTGAGAAATAAAATGGAATCAAATGATGAGCATAAGGAAAAAAAAATCCCAATATCTTCTAGGCAATGAAGGATTTTGAGATGACCACTGCCAGTCAAAACCAAGCTTTTCAGTTCATGCTACCATAATGTTGGCTTAGCAGTCATGAGAAAACCTCACACTGAATGTTTGGAATAACTAGAGAAGGAAAAGGTCACCAAAGAAAATAGGTTTATAGTTATGGATAAATCTACAGTGAAATAGCATCATGGATAGCGCATTGAAGAAGAAGTGATAAATGAAAGCCTTAAAATATGACGCAAACCATAATCTAACATTCTACAGTCCTGAATTAGAGGAACTACCAGAGGATGCAACAGTGGCTAACCAAAGTGTGCAGGTGATATGGGGGTGTTTTAAGGTTCAGTGCTTGTTCCAGTACAGGAGAGGAGATGTAGAATATTAAACTAGACAATCACATTTTTTTAAATTCTTAATGTTACAATAATGACACTTTGCTAATTCCAAGTACATATATCAAATTCCTTAGTGCTGTCATCTTTTCAGAGAATAACTGGATGATCCTCAGTTTCCCTGGTAAATTCAACCATTATTTCCTCTGAATCACAGAAAATCCTTGCCCTTGTTTCACGCGGGAAGCCGCAGTTGCTATTAAGGTCTGAAATACATACCTCCCAGGTTTTTGAATAGACATCCTACAAGTAACATCTTTCCTGCTACTTTGTCAGTAAGATGACTTTATGCCTTTCCTTGCCATAAATAAACAATCAACCTATGACCATCTTTGCTGGCATGAATCCATCCCAATGGAGCAGCTCTTAGGGAGGTGTCACACACAGTTGCACAGACAAAATTGATTTTTGTCTTTCATTTTATTGATTAATATGGAAATGTACTGCGGATATCTCATTGCATTTAAAAGCCTGCCACTATGCAGAGAATTTTGAGATGCCTAATAGCATTTTCTCCCAGCGAGTCTCAATGCAGCAAATAAAAACAGTGGGTTTTTTTTCCCACTGATAAATGTTTGAGTCCCAAACGATTGCATACATCAAGGCTGTCACAAATCAATGTTGTTGGCATGACTAACCTATTTATTGTTTTGACATTCCTCTTGAAAGGAAAGAGCAATTTCTCTATATTTGCCTAGCTGCACTAACTATATTATGGGGATGAAACAGAACTAATCAATAGGATAGGGGCAACGTTGTAAAAATCCTACACTTGACCTCCTTAGTTCTTCCAAATTATCTGTGTCCTGATCTTTCAAGACATTGGGAGATCAAGAGTAAAAATGTTTGTCCAGTCTAGAGAAGGTCAAAATACTATAAAAAGTTAATATTCATCACAGGAGGCCACTTGCCTGATATGCTGTAATCATCATAAATATTAATAATCACACACAACAGTATTTTGCAGAAAATAAAAAGTCTGTTCCCACTACAACTTTCACAGCAGGAAAAAAAATGCTATTAACTGAGGGTGAAAAATTAAAAATTGGAACATTTTCCACAGAAAGATTGCTGTCTGGCTGCCCATTGCTGAGGCTTCTGGGCTGGTGGCCAGGGAACCATTGCATTAATTCTCCCTCAAAAATTTTTGATTATCTAAAATGAACATTTTCCAAAAGAAAAAACCACCACCAACAAAAATTCATCCAACAGCTCCAGTTTCATCCAATGGGGATTTTATGAACATGAATTAACTCTATTTCCCCATAAGACTGCTGAATGCCATAAAAACGGACTAGGAAATCTAGGGAGGTATGGGGATGTTTTGGGATTAATTTTCTATAACTTTGAGTTTTAGCCCACTCTTTCAATTCTAAACACTTAGTGGAACAGTCCTCCCTAGCTCCCTGAACACTAAACATGGAGATGTAGTCAGCTCTGGAGACCTCTGGAAAGATATTCCATCCTCCCAGTTTATTTAGGGATTGAGTTTGCTGTGAACTTATTCATACTGCATCCCCTCTTTAGGAGCTGCCTGGATAAAGCAGCAGCTTTGTGCCTCTGCTTTCAAGGCTCTGCACAGCTCTGTCCCACCCTCCTTATCCAACTGAGCTGCTCCTCTGTTAATGATCTGAGCTGGAGACCAGCCTTCATGAAATTCCTCATCTTGGCATGCACCCACTAAATCCAGCTCCTCTTCTTTCTAGAATAACAAACGTTGATGAAGTTCTGCTGTCACTGACCCAGCAATAGCCCTGGGATATGAACACTGATTTCATTGCATCTCTTCCTGTTCCTTCCAGACATAAGCAAGAACGGGTTGCAGATCCAGTAGCACAATAAGGAAGAAATGTTAGACTCTGTCCTGTGCTGTTGTGCCCACAGATTATCTCTGTAAGAAGGAATGCTGACTTCAGATTTTCTGAATGCAAAAAGTGTTAACCCAAATATGTAATCTCTAAATGCTACACATTTTAAAGAAGACATTATTGTTAATACTTATATCTGCCAAGAATAGGACATGATCCAAGGCCTAATAAAGTCACAAAGCATCTTTTCAAACAATTATTTGTTTTGGAGAAGGCTGATCATTCCTATTCTCAGGTTTTTCTGAAAAAAAAACCTTTTTTTTTTTTCAGTTGCCTGAGTGTATGAAAGGAAACAACTATTCTATTATTCCCAGTTCTGCATCGATATCTGTGGACAGTGCTATACAGAAATGAGCATGTTTTGGCATGACAGGACTAGGAGGTAATGGGGTTGATGATTTTGTTCCCGTTAAACACAGTAAGCCATGCCAGTTTTGTCTCTGTTCAAAACATGAGTGAAAAAAAATCAAGGTTTGTCAAGTGCAATAGGATAGTATCTACAGAGCAAATTGTCTTCCGTGGTTTCAGAAGAGAAAAATTAGTGAGAAGAGAGAAAAAAGAACAGCAAACACTATTCTAAAAGTTTACATAGAAATGACTGCTTTCTTAAAATACTGTTTACAGGTATCATATTTTTTCTAGGAAAAATTAGGAAAAATGACATCATCTGACAGTGATACATGTTGCACTGTACACTGGACTCTATCTGCTTCATGAGGAAATCTTTTCACAGACACTTAACATTGCTGATATTCAGTAACTAAAAAAGGCCTTCAAAGTTAACTGTGTTCTGCTTCAGTTAAAGAAAAATTCCAGACCCATTTTTTGTCCCTACTACTTCTCACATGCTCTATAGAGAAAGAAAACAGTTGACAATATAAATAATGATGATTAACTTGGAGGTGCCACCTTCCTCTACCAACCAGGAAGGAAAACCAAAAGGCTTTTATAATACTTACATCAGCCTAGCAACATCCTTTCACCTAAAGCAGGCAGATACCCTTTATATATCCCACCCCAAGGTGGGGCCTCTGCACTTGTGAGACCCAACCTGCAGTACTGAATCTGACTCCGGGGCTCCCAACATTAGGAAGACACGGACCTGTTGGAGTGGGTCCAGATGAGAGCCATGAAACTGAGGTTCATCCTGGAGAAGAGAAGGCTGCAGTTAGAGCAGCCTTCTGATACCTAAAGGGGCTGGCAAAAAAGCTGGAGAGGGAATTTTCACAAGGGGATGTGATAGGAAAAAGGGTTGGTTTAGAATAGATATGAGGAAGAAATTTTCCTATTAGGAAACAAGGGTAGTAAGGCACTGGAAGAGGTTGTCCAGAGAAATTGAGCATGTGCCATCTCTGCAAGTGTCCAAGGGCAGGTTGGATGGGACCCTGAGCACCCTGGTTTAGTGGAAGGTGACTCTGCCTGTGTCAGGGACATTGGAACTCGGTGGTCTTTAAGGTCTCTTCCAAAACAAATCATTCTATTATTCTACAATATTTTCTTTTGGAAAAGCAAGTTAGACAACCTGCTGTTTCAAAGGTGGGTTGCACAAATGGAACAAACCTGTCCTTTTGGTGATATTTACCCAACCCATGGAACAGAAATATTTACTTTGATTATTTCAAACATTTCTCTCTCTCTCTATGGAAACATAACAGCCAATAAATTCAACTTACCCCTTGCCCTAACTTTTTTGCTTAATTAAGTATTTTGTTTATATTTTTCCTGCAAGTATTTGAGTGCTCACTGTTAGTTTACACAAATACCTGCAGAGAAGTTTCCATTCATGAACAAATTATTATGTCTGTGCTTCATATGAGTTTGTTCAGCCTTGTCAGATGTCCAAGACCACAATGTCTTGACAGAAATGAGGCAGAAAAATTTTACTGAAACATCAGTCATTTAGATTGAAAAAAAACAATACATGAAAAGACAGTCCTTACTTTTTTGTTTGATAAGAAGGAACCTCACTAATTTAAAATGGAAAAGGGTCTGGCAAGGAAAGAATATGAAAAGTTTGCATATCTCTATTACAGCTCTTACTACAAAGCTTTTCCTTTCTTCATTCCTCTGGGAAGGCTAGAATATCTAATCAAGGACTGGAAATACATTTGCTGCGAACTAAGTGGCCAGTTACAAAAAAAAAAAAAAAAAGTATATAACTCATACTTGTGGTTTCTTTTAGTGTAAATGGTTCAGTAGAACTCAAACTTCTCTTCTGTTTACAAAAGCTATTCTTTGAAATGTAGTGAATAAAGATTTCAGGCACAACATGATTACATGCTTCTGGAGAGCTGCCTGAAGGAACAACAAAGAACACAGGAGTGTTCATGTGTCTCCTCAGGCACTTTCTCCTGTCTTTCTGCTGTCCTGGATGCATGACAAAGTCGGGATATCTACATAGTGTACTGAAAAAAGAGGACTTGGATGATATGCATGGAGGAGGATAACTTCCAAGACAGTCCAAAAATGAGAAAGCAGTATCAGAGGACAGGCCAGCTGTGCTGCCCAGCTCAGGATATAGCCACAAAAACTTTAAGTCAACATTTAAGTCAACAGAAAAAAGGGTTTATTCTCCTCCACACCACTGAAGACAAAATTCCATCCTGCTCCGTGCCAGCACTGATGCTTATGGAATAGAGAGACAGATTGAGGGAGGGATGGAGGTGGTTGGAAACAATCTCAGGTTCATTTTCAGCATGATGTGATCTGCTGCAGAGCAGACAAAAAGATGATGGGAATGGGAAGAAGCTTGACTTACAAAAGGCACTCACATTAGGGTGGCTTTTACAGGTGTGTCCAAAGTGGCGTTGCCCTCCCTGTCAGGTTCTGAAGTGGCTCCCACCAGCCCAGGTGTTGCAGGAAGAGGTGCCTGCAGGCCTGGACAATGGATGCACCCAGCAGCACACTGGGTGGGCTGGAAGGCTCTGACCATGTGAGTGCTACAGTCTTCCTCTGTAGCATCAAGAGCAGCTCTGGAAAAGGATGTGCACGCTGCAGGGAGAAATATTTCCAGAAGGATTTAGTGGTAACAGCATGCTGGAGAGAGGCTGCTTTGCTGAAGCTGAAATATAGAGGATTTCCATGGTGCTGGAAACAGCAGCCAAAGCCAGAACTGTTAAAGCAATGGGAATCAGCTGCAGAAGACAGGCCACAGCAAAAGGCTGACAGAATGGCACCAGGGCACTCTGAAAACAGCTTCAAGAACAAAGTTCTAGCCTGTTTCTCCTTCTCAGCTGGGCCCTTCTGCTCACCTGTTATTCTTAGACTGCTGTAACCCTACAGTAACCACTGTGTGCTTTGAAAATGCTTAGGAAGTTTTGAATAACTCCACAGAACAAATTAAACAGAAAATATCAACAGTAAAATTACATCTTCATACGTTAAGGCAAATATATGTCTTTCCGTGAATGCAGATGTAAAAATGGTTTGTTTCTAAAACAAAAAGGTGCCCATAAATCATTCGTGGTTTAAACAATCAATACTTTTTAATCCTTTTTATTTTCTGAAGAAGCAGAAAAGTATAACAATAAATGCTGATTGGAAAGGGCATAATGTGTTATGTACTAGCTTGTGTTCATTCCAGCTCCCTAACTTTGCTGGCTTGAAAAAATAGTGACCAGGTTGTGACAGTAGATTGATGGTTTCTTCTGGATGATTAAAAATAAAAAAAATCTGCAGTACAGGGGATGACTGGAGGAATCTCAATCCTGTCCACACTAAGAACAAAACAATTATTTATTCATGGAGACAAGCCACTAAAGACATATTTATTCTGGAATATTTTCATTGTTCAGTTAAAGATGGATTTTTATGTTTATTGTCACTTATGATACATCTATGGGTTTCTGATATGTGATTGCTTTGTAGAGCTTCATGCTATTTGAAAGACTCTAATTTCTTAGATAAATACTGTCCTTATGCAGTTATTTATCCCTTTGCCATTAGGGCATAATCCTTGATTAGTAGTTTCATGAATTGCTTACTGAAGGGATTGCACTGTGTTGTGCATGTTCTTGACAATCAGATAAAACACCCTCGTTCCCATTCAGCTTCATTGTTTCACATTCAGCTTGCCAGTTTGTATCAATCACTTCCCCACATTCTCCCTGAACTCTACGATGAGTCGTTAACAAAAAATCCACTGGTCTTTGTGTGCTTTGCATTTCTTTCCTTTCTCATAAAAGTACAGGACATCATGTACAGCTATCTCCAATTCCACCTTACCCAAACCACTGCTCGATGGCATGGGAAATAAGATAATGACAGCCCAGTCTGAAGTGTGCAGCACCTTGTCTGCTCCTCCAGGTTTCCTGCAGCAGGCAGCAAACTGTGCATGCACAGTTTAGGGGGAAGAAAAAGTCTCTGGTGGCAATTGCATTTTTAACACTTGGGTCACATATTGAAAAAACTCCTAGATATTACTAGATTTGCAGTGCATTTAATTTTGTTTCAAAATTAACAGCAATTTCTTTCACATCCCATTTCCCTCCAAATATGATGCACAAATTGGATGAGGTCACCAGAAAGACATTTTATTTAACAAGAGTTTATCTGAGTTTGAGGCAAGAGAATAAAGAGACACTTCTTTTATTCCAGATGGTAGAAAAATATAAGAGGCCACATATCAAGGCTACTGAATTACTGGGTGAAAGTGCTTGTTTCATACCAAAAGACAGGTGTCTTCCAATCCTTAAGCTTTCTATAAAAGGCCTTTCTTTCTCTACAGTGCACTACAAGGCATGTGGGAAGCAAATCTTTCTCTGCAGATAAACCAGGAGAAAAGTTCATCCAAGAGAGGGAGGGAGGGTCCCCCAAAGAACCACATATCAGCTTTGTCTCCCAGAAAAGAGTTATTGCACTCTTGTTAGTAATGCCAGCAAAGGAGCCAGGGATCTACTGGAAAATGCAGCAGACTGCAGAGAACTGCAGAGAATGTGGATTAGGGCTGTGTTTTGTGGATAAATGTCTTGCAGGTGTTTGCTAAGGCATCTCTCTAGGTAGAGCTGATGAATCCTGCAGCACAGAACTGCAGAACAAGTAATGATCCATCTGTCTTGTAACAGTTTTAAAAACGTAACACTTTTGTTTTAATGTTTTTCTTATTTCATGTTTCATGCTGTCCATAATGCACTATTAATGACATGTCATGAGATCCTTCCTTCAGCTGCCATCATTTGTTTTAAAGTAAAAGATCAAAGAATTATAATTGCAAAGCCTGCTTTCATTCATCTGTTACTTAAAATGCACAGTGAAGAATGATAAAATAGTTCCCTCTTTATATTGACTTTGGTGAGACCTATTTTCAACACTGAGATTACTGAGGCTGTTTAGAGTATTTCTATAAAGAAGACTGGAGTTTTACCCATTTGGATGTAGACACACTTGTATTTTTTAGGGCTGTGCTTTATGTGTGTACAACTGTTTACATACTGTGCACACACACATGCATCTGCCAGCATGTGCATACAAATTTCAGAATTGCAAGTGCAAGTAAATAAACCCTGTGGATGCACAGATGCATATCTGGCTGCAAAACCCAATATCCCTTTGCTAGTTACTAGTACCAAGCTATGGCAAATAAAACCAAAAGCTACAGTACATTTATGAATTTTTGCAGAAACTTCCAGCTCTGCAAAAATAAAGGCTCAAAAAGCCACTTAGTGACTTTTTTTGCTGTTCACAGTTTAACTTGGTTTTATTTAATGAAGGAAATTAATTAAATTTATTATTCTATTATTTTGCTAATTTATAATAGATGAAGAACAGGACAAGACAGATTTATCCACCTGAAATGTTATTGGCATATTCTGTATGCTTGCAAGGTCTGATTATTTATGCTGCTTGAAACTGGCCAGCATGTGAGTCCAGCAGAGAAACTGAGCAGAGAGCTGGGTTTTCATCCCTGGATAATTCAAGAATTTTGCAAATGTGTTTTTGGCTTGCACATTATTATGATTTACAACCACTACCCATAGAAAAGGGAAAACACTACAGAAAATAACGAGACAAATTATTTAATGGTTTCAACTTCATAATTTCCAAAATGGAGCAATTATCTGCTCTAGTTCCACACATTACAGGACAGGGCAGTGGGAAATCTCTCCAGTTGGATGGCAAAATATTCCCTGTCTCATCATGGAGATGCCATAACTTGTTACCTCCTGCTTAGAGCTGGGAGATGATGAGTGGTCTGGTCCTGAGAACAGAGCAGAAGCTGCAGTAGCACCAGAATCTCCATGTATGTAGTCCTGCATGCCAGGGCTGAGGCAAATAATCCATGTGAGATTAATGTGCACTCCAGCAAATGTGCATATGTGTGTGCATATGTGTGTATATGAACCCAGTCCTCCACACATAAAGCAGAGTCCCACAGAATGAAGTACATCTACATCCAAATTGTTAAAGCTCTACAATGGAGATGAGATCATAGAATCATAGGGTAGGGACCTCAAGGATCATCTGCTCCAACCTTTCTCAGCATTAGCACAATCAAGACTAGATGGCACAGAATCCTGTCCAGGCAAATCTTAGAAGTGCCCAATGTTGTGAAATCCACCACTTCCCTGGGGAAATTATTCCTACAGCTGATCTCATTGTGAAAAATTGTCCTCTTGTGTTCAGTCACAACTTCCCTAAGAGAAATGTGTATCCATTATTCCTTGTCCTTTCCATGATCTTTTTTAAAGCAGAGTCTATCCTCTTTGGAACCACCCTGTAAATATTGGAAAATATTTACAAATGTAAATATTTTACCCTGTAAATATGCTGACAAGGTCTCCCCTAAGCCTTCTTTTCTCAAGGCTGAGCAAACCCAGGTCTCCAAGCCATTTCTCATACAGCAGGCTTCTAATATGTGAAACATCCAGTTAATTTTTTTTTTTTTTGACAAATTAGTATTTGCCATAAAGGCTGTTTTTGCCAGCCCTTTTGTTGTTCAGTCCAGTTGGGAGCTGAACAACACTCTCCTGCCCAGTGTATTGCTCTCAAGAGACCATGTCCAAATGTGTATAAAAATGTAGCCATTAAGTCATTAATGGCCATACTGACAGGGAATGGAGAAGTCCTCACCTAACTTCTCCTGCTCACAGAGGTTTACAGAGTGTAAGAGTTCTGCATTTTCCCCCCTTCAGTGGGTTTTCAATGTAAAAACCCACTGCAATGTAAGGGGTGAGCTGAGCAAAGACAGTTCTTTGGCTGAGCTCTGGTGTATGTCAGTGCAGGCAGAACCTTGGACAGGAGGGGGTGAATTTGTCTCCCACCAAGGCTGCAGAGAGGATGCAGAGGTTGCTTTATGTGACAGCAGGATATTAGAACCTTAACTATACAATACAACCTTGATTCAGAACTATGTACAGAGTCTGGTATATTGGAATAATTCCAGAAATGACTCCATTATTTTTTAGAAAAGTTGGGGGCAAAATGTAATGCATCAATTCTGCCTATGAAAAACAATTTAGGGCCATGAAGGGGCTCATAGAGAACAGCTTCAAGCCCTGATGGATTGCTTGTGCATTATCCCTACTGATTACTGAACACTGCATCTGGATAAGTACTTTCACTTTGATTGAAGATACAAAGTGCAGACTTTGATCAAAATGAATTAAATGCTTACTCTGCAACACTTTTCCAACTGCAGGCCAAAGACAATGCAAGCAGAAACTGGAATTGTGATGCATGTACAATGAAAAGAAAGAGTTGAACTTGATAATGATATTTCCAACCTAAATGATTCTGTGGTTCTGTGAAGTCAAAAGTAGAACTGTGTCACCAACACAAATGTCAAAGTGATTAATTGGTAATAGGTTTATTCTATTTGCACTTTAAAGTCACCAGTATTATATAAATATCAACTTTCTTCCAAGGTTGTTATGGTATAGGCACGAAGTAGGTTTCTTTAGCAATGAAATGAGAATTAGTATCTTAGGCCAGTGCAAGCTGCTGCTGGATGTTTCTTTTTGATGTACCACCCTAGGAGCCAAGCTCCAGAGGGGAATTCAAAAGGTAGGAGCCCTGGGCATTAGCTACCTCTGACTATTGACTCCCACTGATTGGAAAAGCAGCTGGCTTCCTGCTGGCAGTGGGAAACATTGTGCACAAAGCTGGACATTTCCTCACACCCTCCTCTCCCTCACTGCTCTCCCCTAACGCGTCGGGGCTGTGAGCGGTACCGTGACTCTCCTGAGCCCCAGCTGCAGTGAGACCCCAGCACTTCCCCAGCAGGTGCTCAGGAGTTTCTCAGTGTTCCTAGTGCTCAGCCCATAGCTAAACCCCAGCAGCTCAAGCCCAGCTTCCCCCATCACGGGAGTGACCCTTTTGTGTGTGAGGCTGTAGCTCAGAGTGGCCCTGGGGCCACCACCCAGCATGGAGAGGTTGGGGGAGCCTCTGCAAGTCCCCACTCTGGGATGGCTGACATGCAGTGCCTCCCTGAACACCCCTGCTGACTCCAAACCTGTTATAACTCTTCATCCTCCCTTCTCATCTCTGCCTTTCTCCTCTGCTTTGATTTATCCTGCTCAAACTTAGGCACTGAACTGAAGTATGTGGGTTTGAAACTGTACTAAATCAGCACATGTATTAAAAAATCACTGACACCAGTGACTGCATGGGGCTATTTTATTTTAATGGTCACCTTTCAGCACCCATGCTCTACAGATAAACCAAGTGCTATGCCTACTTGAGCTAAGTTAGCTAGACAGAAGAGCAGCGGGACTGCTGTGAAAATGGGCTGCTCAGCAAGGCTGTGGCAAGCAGAAATTCAGCTGCCTTCTTGATTTTTTCTGTTACATGACCTCTTTACTCACAGGCTAATCTATTATGCAAATTGTCAAGTGAAACCTGAGTTTGATAATAACAGGTGCCCTCCTTTCATCAGGTTAGTTTCCTCTTAAAAAAAAGAGTTCTTTTTTTTTTTTTTTTTTTTCCCAAAAGAAACAGCTGTTTCTGTGGAAGAGCTGTAGATGCTGGGTTTCTAATAACTTCTGTTTTAACTCCCTTCCTTTTCCTCTTCTCCTATGATCTGTTGCTTAAACACAGGCTATGAGAATAAAGAAAAAAAAACCAAAAAAATGTTGCAAACTAATTTTTTATGCAGCACTTTACTTTTCTGCTACAGATTCAGCTGCCTCCTGAAACTCTTTGAAAGAGATGAAGCCTCTGCTTTTTTTGTTGTCCCCACCATGAGGACAAAAATCACATGTGATTATCTTATAAGAGCAAAATTGGCCTTTTTTGCCATGTTATTAGAATGATTGGTTTGGAAGGAGGATATAAGAAGCAGAGGCTTTGACTAGAAGAAATGGAGGGGTTGTAAGGGAATATAGTACAAGGATGCTTCTTTTCAAAATGGGTGCAAATTGTAGCAGATCATTTCTAAAAAAAATACATAAATCCACTCAGTAGTCCTTTGAAGAGTCTTAAATTTGCTCCACACTGAAATATAGAGGAGAGACATAGTCGGGGCTCTAAGGGTTACCTTTATCCAAGGTAACCAAAAACAAAGCTCCAGAATGTGCAGCTCAAGCTTTGTTATTCATTTCAGGTGCTGTAAAATGGGCATGGAAATTGTTCCATTGCTGACTGAAGGCAATTTTGTTTGATCATACCTACTACATGCAATTTTGATACTCCTTTTCTTAGACAATGAAATAAAGGTTTATGAAAAATGCTACAAAAGGACAAAAGATTATATTTTAGGAAAAAAAACAACCAAGAAGCCAAATCTCTTTATCTCTTTTTAGTATTTGAATATTAAACTGCAACAATTTTAGTTTTAAATACATACATGAAATGCCATCCTAGAATTAGGTATATCCAGTTTGCAGAGAAAATTTCGCTGTCCAATGAAACAGTTAAACTTCAGTGGGTGCATTTATTCTGGCTCAGACAAAGATGAATCTATGCAAGTACATTCTTTGCCTATCCTCCCTTTCTTTGTGTGCTTTGGTTCACTTTGCAGGGTGGGCTCAGGACACACAAACTGGATCCCTTTGAGAGGAAGCAGTATGGGAGGATGTACTTCAGGATCACATTCACTGCATTCCCAGCATCACCAGACAATGGTGCTCAGGACCAGGGCACAGCTTTGAAATGTGTATAATTTTAATCAGGTCCTCTGCACCACCTGGTTTGCTCTGCAAATCTCCTCCTGTCGGCCCACACTTGTGGCTGCTGTAGAATGAACATTCTGTGTACAGAGTCTGATCTTCAGTCAAAGGTGAAGTGTGTCAGCAGAGGCCTCTGGAAGGAGATCTCTGCCTGCCTAAACCCAGATATCATAACCAGTCTGGCCAGATTTCTCCTGGGATGCTTTCAGACACACGTTTTTCACTGTCTAGATCAGGAATATAAGTGTTTACGCCTGGAGCTAAATCAATACCTAAAGTTTGGGTGCAAGTTGCAATGAAATGGAGTTCAGCTTCCTTACTGATTGAGTGGTGGCAGTTTTGTTTTTGAATTCTCTTGAATCAATTAATTATTTTGAAAAGACATGATAATTTTAAAAAAAATAATATGTTGATTTGCCTACTAACTTTTCTTTTGGGCACAACAGATCAATATTACAAGTGAGATTCTTCTCCTTTCTTAAGAAAAAACTCATGAACTAGAACCCCCTTCAGCATGTATTGATGATCATAAATTAAAACGCTTTTCAGAGGGTTTCATATCTTACTTTTAATTTATACTTATGTTTGATCAAAAAAGTTTTACATATGTTGCATTTTTAAAGCCATCCTCAGATACTCTTCTTCTATTTCTTTGGTGTCCTACTTCCCTCTCTCTCCCTCCCTCTCTCTCTCTCTCTCTCTCTCTCTCTCTCTTATGTACATATAAATATTTTATGGAAAACAGATGGTCTGGTAAAGTTGCTATCCACTTAAAAAGGCAGAAGATGAAACAGAATGGATCATATTATTCCCTAACTTATGCTCATAAAATAATTCTATTAACATCAAAGTAGGCACTTGAAGCTGTAGGATTTACCTCCATGTACTGAAGAGAGTTACCTACAGAAAGCCTAAATCATAATTATTGTTCTAGGATGACAACTGTAGTTAACCAGGGAAACCTTGCAATGAGAAAACAATGTGCAGCCAAATGGTGTTTATACATGATCAAAGAGAATAAATACTGGCTGAAAGGGACACTTTTTCTCTTCCTCAGCCTGTTCATCAAGAGATGGTGACCTTTCATTCTGCATATTGAAAGGCCTTTCAAGTTGGTTAATCTTTGGAGTGCAGAACTGTTGATCTTACTTCTGTCAAAGAATGATGGGAGCTTGGAAGCCAACTTTTAAGCTCCTGGCATTTAAATAAAAAATGATCAATGGTAATAAATGATCAAAGACCTGTTTTTTTTTTTTTTCTTTATAAACAGTAAGTGTATCTCTTTGTTGGTTCTAATCTGAGGAGCTACTCTAATGGTAATTTAGTTTCTCTTTTCTCAGTACAATACCAACTGGACATTCCCCTAAAAAACTGGAGAATTTGAACAATTCACTGTGAGAGAGGGGCCTCTGAAAATAGGGCATATAACAAGAAATCATGACTGTAATAAATTAAGTCAGTATTTATTCCATGGTCAACTCAAATGTTACTTAAATTTGAACTTTCCATCAGCTGCCTATGTAGAAGTTCATTAACAACAAACATGCACTGATTCAGGGAAAGGATGATTGTTATTTTCCACAAACAGCTTGTCAGCATACCCTTATTTCAGCTCCGAGACAAATGGAAACAACCTTTTCAAAGGACTGCTTTGAGCATAGCATTAGGAGCTGAATAAACTCATTTTCACCCTCTTAAACTTTTGGCTGAAATAAGTTTCTGAATTCCTGTGGGCTTTTCATGCTGATGTTGGTTTTCTCCTTTCATGGGGAAAAATGTATGGGATCCTACTACTGTAACTTCTCCTAAAATGAAGGTACTAATGTTATATTAATGTTTGTTTTCTGAGCTATTTATTGAGCTGGCAAAGTGTACATTGCCAAAACTCTTTGTTTAATATGTATCAAGACTCCATTCAGATTTTGAAAATATATATGATATCTATTTCAGAATTTGATTCAGATGTGTTGTTAACAATTTATAACAGCACTGACCATACACCTATCAAACAGCTGAGACTGCACTTTAATCTGGCTGCAAGTTGTCTTTTTGAGATTTTAGCAACAGCAGTTTTTCAAACTTAAAATTCTAACCTTTAATATAGGTGGTTATATGCTATTATGTTCATTTTTTATTTTGTAATTAAAGTCTTTCTGATGACAAAGTGACCTGCAAGCACTTTAAATTTGCTTTTTAAGAGGAAAAAAAGTAGTGTTTGTAATGTTTTGAATCTGATTCATTTCATGCTGATTATTTGAATGCATTGTGCTAGTGGTCCTCAGACTTTTATAAGCCAGAAGTGTACAAAACTTTTAAAAACAGGGCTATTTTTCTGCAGAATATGAATTTTTGTGTTATTAAAAAATGCTTTACAAGCTCTCTGAGGCTACCACTGCTGGAAAAAGTCCTGTTGTTAATCTTAATGCCAATGACAACGTATTGAGAAACTCACAGCACTGACTTCCAGCATGGAGATTGTAAATGCAGATTTATATTGGATGATGTGATGGGAATTGATGACGTGCTTGTGTGCATGTACAACACCTAGGTTGGAAACTTATTTTATTTTAGTTGGAATGCAACAAAATAAATAGGGAGAAATTTTGCTGGTTCCTGGTCTAATTTAAATTGAGGTCTAAACTAAACACTTTCTTATGAAAGAGGTTTTTGAAGGATGAATGGAGTATTCAGTCCTCTGTAAAAACAAGACTAATTTGAAAAAAAGCTGGTCTATCCATCCAAAGGAATCTGCCTGCACTAGAGATATCCTTCTGTCTTTAAAATGATGCTGTTTGAAGTTCTTCTGCACAGACTTACTTGAACTGCTTGGCTCTAGTTTGTGTACTCACTCACAAGCAAAAATAGTAATTTTTATATGCATGTAATCACATTTTTCTACTGAAATATTTGCGTGTGAATGGTTTTGACTCTTTTACTTTGAAAAACACTTTTAAAAGTTCTTTTTTAATGAAAAGAAGCTACCAAGGACTTCTTGTTAGAACCAGTACTTTGTGAAAAGGACAGGCCAGCTTCACTTGAAACAATAATGGTGAATTTATAACAGTAAATAGTGGCACTTTCTTTGGCATAAATGATCTCTTACAAAGTGTCAAAATGACAAGAAGCCCAATGGGAGAACACCAAGAGCACAGGAGAAGAGACAAGTTTTGAACTAATATCAGAAGCAAGGTGAAAGGAGGTGAAGCAAAGGGCTGTTCTGCATGGCTGGAGAGGAAAAGTAGAAAGTTCTTATAACAGTTGCAGGCAGGCTATGTGAAAAGGGACCATCAGTATTGGTTATGGATGTAGTGAGTAGTTAAGATAGCTTGGATGGGATTTCCTAGGGCGTGAAAACAAGAAAACAACCCTAATGAAGGATTTGGTGGGAGTCACTTCTGACTGTGACAAGTAGTAAAGCAAGAACAGAAAAACAATTTTCAGGGGTGAGTGCTCTAACCTGTATACATTTATATCACAAACAAAGCAGCTGCAGCTGCAGATATTCCTCCAGAATTAAATCTGCCACTGCTGAAACAAACAGATAAACTTCTGTTATATTTAAAAAAGTTGGTGTTTCATTTCTGAATAATGCATGTGTGCAATAAAAGTAAAGCGATTGTTATCCACAGATCACAATTAACCCCACAGGACTATTTTTGTTTATTTTGTGATTCTCTGTTGTATGCCAGACAATCTAAGATAACTCATAAAATATGTTAAAAAAACCCAAAAGTAAACCAGAATGTTCTTTATCCTGAAGCCCCTGGTTGTTTTATGAGATTAAAAACTACTAGCTAAAATAATATAATAATATATTTTGTTTATCTTGCAGTTTAATTATCACAAACTATTTAAAAATCCTTCCACTACAAATGTTAAGTAACATAACTATGCATTTTATAAGAGCAAGATAAGCAAAAACCAAAGATAAATGATGACACTGAGTACAGCTTTTTAATTACCAAACGTCTTTTAAGCTGTCCTTTGTTTCTTTTAATGGGAAGTTCATAATAAAAACAAATCAAAAGTTCATAATAAAAACAAATCAAAAACAAAGATTAAAAAAATTATTGCATATAATACATTTAAAATGTATTGCTTCTATAACTTCCCCCCACAGTCTTTTTTTTCTATGACTTAAAAAATCAACATTTTAGGTTGAAGAATAAACTCTATAGACTCATATATATTAAAGTAATAACACTTTAATATATTTCTTTCCAGACATGAGCTTAAAAGCTTTTTGAAATATTCTTTTTTAATAGCAAAACTGAAGCAAAGTATTTGTACATTGCTACTTAAAAAAAATGTGGGGTGTTTTTTTTTTTTTTTTAAATCTTCTTTCCCTGTCTCTTAAATTGTCAACTAAATCATACACATTTTTAAAGTCTTAGACTACTACTGTTGAAGCTTCCTGCCTCAATGATTAACTTCTTTGTATTTGACTGGAAGGTAGCTGTTATCTTCAGACAAAACTAATGCTAATTATAGAAGAAGAGAAGAAAACAAATTTGATTTTTATAGTATCTGGGTCATTGAAAGTTAAATGTCCAATAAATGTCATAGATAGACTGGCTAAACCTTTATGGAAGGTAAAAGTATGTTTTCTTTGAGGAAATAATTCACATTACGCCGTCAGCATGCTTGGCCAGCTGGGATACTTCCTATTTCATACTTTCTTTGCAGATGTCATGTCAAATGGCAGATGAAATATGGTCCTCTTAAAAAATGTTCTCAGATATGTTCCTCGTTGATACAGAGCTTGCTTTCCTACAGGAACACCGGAGACAACTTGGTTCCACAAACTCCTCATCAAGTTTTCCATTTACGCAAATGCTTTGACCGTTTTATAAAGCTGGTCTTTCTGACCGTGGCAAGGTTTTAAAGACAATACAGTAAATTTAGCTGAGGAAGGGACAAAAGTACTAATCTTTCTCCCATGGGCTGTAAATCAAGTCTGTATTTTAGAGCATTTTACTTCTGCACCAAAAAAACCAACAAAATCCCATTAAAAAATATTGTCAATATTAGAAAGAAACCTAAATTCTTTAGATATACAGTAAAGTTATGAACTAAAATAATAAAGAACAAGATCTGCAAAATGAACATACAGATTTTATAATATGAGATTTATAACCCTTTACTTAGTGTCCTTCCTCACTCCTCAGCCTAAATCCCTTCTAAAGTGCTTGAATTTATACCAACAATCATGGTGTGGTCCTTACATAGGTATAAAGACATTTCCAAATAAACAAACCAAACCAACCCCACAAACAAACAAAGTCCTGTTTAACTTACACAATAGTACAAAAAAGTAAGAAATCATTCATTCCTGCTGCCCATGAAAATGAAGGTCATGTATGCTTGTGCCTCCTGGCTCCTTTCCAGAGACTAACATACCATTGAAAAACCCACAAACTTCTAATTCTTATGACTGAAAAATAAGCCTGGCATGAAATCAAAATGTTTCCCAGGTTTTGTATCTTGCTTCTAAAACTGGGCAATTGCATCCCATGTCTGTACACCAGGATAAACCTCAGGCTTGTATTTGGCCCCCTTCTATTCCCTGGTTTACATGGCAAGGAAATCAAAGATGTGGTCAAATGAGAGTCATGGTGATTTGCCACAGGTCCCCAAACTGGATGACAAAAGATCTGAGCCATCTGTTTGCAGTAGCATGGTGTGGATCTGTGCAAGGGCTGGTCCACAAAGTGAAGCTGCTGTGCAGCTGCCCAGCGTGTCTGCGCGCTACTGAAAGCACCGGCAGCGTCCTCGGAGAGAACAGGGGAGAACAGCTGATCTCCAAAAAGTATTTCAGCCAAATACCTGGAAAACAGGACCTGGGGGGCTAATTGATTTCAGTGGTTGCTGATGGAAATCCTGTCTTGTAATACCAACATGGATGTTCATTTTGTGGCACAAAATACCAGAAAGAAACAAGAAACAGAAGTGTATGAAGTTCTGTATTGCTTACTTGCTCTGGAAATTCTCCAGTATAACATCAGGGGATGCTGACAAAGCTGGTGTTTCGAGTCATTTTTGACACTTAGAGGAGCTCTCAGTTTTCAGACTTCTTTGAGAACCACTCATAAAATAGATAATTTAAAAGCTCTCCTCAGTGCACTGCACTCCCGACCCACAGCAGGCTTGACTCTTCACTTCTACCCTTGTTGTGTAGTTGTTTTATGCTCCACACTAACATTCACAAGAGCACAGGTTGACACTGCTGTCATATCTGCATGGGACAATGGGATTTTGACTTCAGGTTTCTAGAGATGAAGAGTTAAACACATTCCTCAGCTCCATTTGTGACTTCTCACACTCTCCTTCTGACATAATTTTGAAAACCTAGGTAACACTAAGTGAAGCCATTAATGCTGAATTCCAGCCAGACGAAATCAATCTGTAATTAATATTTTATAGGTTTACTTCACAGTTTGGTAATGCCATATTATTTTTCAAAGGAATAGGCTGCAGGGCCTATTCTGTACCTGAACATAGGATTTACATTGTTGTCTCCCACTATTATTAATGGAAGAAGTCACATCTGTTGAAATAATATTGAAATAGAAAATAGGATGGGATATAATGGAAGAGAGGTACCAAGTTTCACGCAAATGAAAGCTGATACAAAAATATTGTTTTACACTTTATACAACACACACCCAATTGCTACACTGATTTATGTAGCATTAAATACATAAGCAGGTGGTTTAAGTTTTGTGATGCTTAAGATAGTTTTAGGAGCTGTAAATGGCTGTATCAAGTCAGACAAAGGTTTACATAATTTAATAATCTCTGACAGTGACTAGTAGCAGATGTTTAGGAATGTGGCAGACCCATACTGAGGAGAATTTTTTTAATTTAAAACCCTTATCTGATTTTACTTTAATGTGTCCGCTTAACCTTTTTTCTAAGCTCATGCAAACTCTGCACACCACACCACCATCTGGCACTAAGGTCTGAGGCTCAGCCACCACACGTGTGGACAAGCACTCACTTCTGCTGATTTGCAATCTGCTATCTGTTGATTTAATCAGATATTTATCACCTCTTGTACTATGAGAGACAGGAAATAATTTCTCTGTGCACATTCCCCTTGCTTTTTGGGGTTTTATAGGTCACTGCAGTATCTCCCTGGAGATGTTTTTATTCCAAGATGAAATGTGTTGGTCCACAGAGTAATTCCTAGCATAGAAGAATTCCTATTTCTCTTTGCTCTGCTCTGTATCATATTTAGTTTTACTAAAGCTTTTTCAAGATGAGGAAGCCAAGCCTTTACATACTATTTAACATCAGCTAATACTTCAGCTTAAATGCAGAGCTGAGTGGTAACTTACAGGCTTCTGAACAAGTATCTGCTTTAGAATAGAGTGTGTAGAGACACAGTGTAATTTTTGGTTTTTGTATTTTGGTAGCATTCTAGACCTTAGAGCCAATTTATGTGAGCACCTGCATTTTGTAGCTAAAGCTTTTTGCTGCCTGTGTGGTGAATTATATGTTTCATAAAACACATCACACCTTAAGTGTAGTTTCATATTTTATACTGTTGATGTCTTATTTAAATACATATTTTCCAAAAGATTTTCTCCTGTGTGGAAGAAATCTTAGCACTGTCTAAGATTTCTGTTTATACTCTGAAAAGGTGGTGTTATCTGAGTTCATAGGAAGGAGGTGACAGACTTGCTCAGGAAACATATGGCTGTTATTCAAGATTTATTTTCAGATGATCTCTCATGTGACTTTGGAAAATACAAATCTCATTTTTTGGGGTCATTCTTGAACGTGAAAAGGTGAGAAAACCACAACTTTATTTGATTTTCTCTGGTATTTAAATCTTGGGACAGTTAGCCTGAATGCTCTAAATAATCCCAGTGACAGCAAGAATACAATCAATTAGAATAAATAGCTTCTCGTGGCACATGAAAGTCCTATTTTCTTTAATGGGATGCTGAGAGATTGTTTTGCAAGTGATGTGCTACTTTATGTTTCACTTGAAGTTTTCCTTTGTCCAGAGCTTGTCTCACCTCACCTGCAACACTAACTTGAGACTGCACTGGAGAAAAACAAAATGCAAAATTATCTGGGACTCATAACATAGCGTAGGCTCACTTCTTCCATGTAAATTTAAGTGATCTTCCATTCTGCAGGAGTGACATTCAGCAGGTGTGAAATACACCACTTTCTCTCCAGTTGCAGGAGCCTTCTGTTCAAACTGATTTTGATGTGTACGAGTTCCAGTGCCACCCACCCACACCCTGTGTGCCCTCTGCCTCCTAGGGACTGGTACAGCCATGGGAACAGCCACACCATTTAGACTGGAAACCCCTTGATTTAAGCACCAGGGGGTGGTGTCAGTGCTCAGCACACATTCCTAGTTGTTTCAGCTGATCTGAGAGCACTGGAGAGTACAGCAATGGTTAAACACAAGAGAGGTTCAGCCTGCTTACATACGGAGAAGGAACAAGGGGGATGCATGCCACAGCCACAGTGATCCATGCCCCAGCCCTGGAACTGACTGATTGAAGAAACACCTAGCAACTGCTTTTATTACCTGAAGTTAGACTAAAAATAGCAATGATGAACACCTTTGATACTCATACCTGCTAAAGAAAATAATAAAAAATGTTTAGGTTTGCTTTAGAGATTATACTCCAAAATTGCCATGTAATAAAAAAAGCGGCAATGAATTTTCAAAGGATAATTTTTTCAATATGAATATGCATCTTAATTTCCTATTTATTGTTCATATAAAATGAAACCTTAAAATACCATTAAATGATGCTCAGTGGTAACAGGCACAATTATGATTAACTGAGAATGATTTACCGCCCAAGTTCCTCAGATTCTAATGCTTCACATTACCATATTTATTTACTTAAATTGAGCATTTATCTACTTGTTCTTAGCATACAGCTACAGAAAAGTCAGAATATAAACTTATGTTTGGAGGAACATAAGTTTATCTGCCAGTACAATTTAATTCTCATAATAGCTGTTTCTGTTTTGAAGAACTAGTCATTCATTTAGTATATGATGTTCCACCCTCCATGGAGAGGCCATCACAAAGTGCAACATTCAGATGCTGATCTCAGTTGGATTGTGTTCAGGAGCACTTCAGTCATAGGGCTTGAATCAAGCTTATCTCCAAATTATCAGGTTACTGTCTCGAAAATGAGATTCCTGCCTCCTGCCCCCATGACAGGATGTCTTGCCATTCTGATGATATTTACTAGGGTAATTTTACCAATACATTTCTTTTCATGAATGCTTTTATTTCTGGGTAATATCTGAATTTCTCCTGCTTGGTGAGTTATGCTCTCTCTACAATGGCAAGATAATTATGCTTCTACATTTCACCACAGAAGAAAACGCTAAGCTTCATTAAAAGTCTCCAATAAGTAAGTGATATTGTCTTTGCATGAATTTTTAAGAGGCAGTGAGATGTGTCTGTATTTATTTAAGAAAAATAGAAAGAACAATAAAACTTTTCAGAGTTGGCTCTTTTGTGTAATACAGCACTCTTTTACCACTCCAGTGACTACAGAAATTGAATGAGTGACTTCAATCAGCTCTCCCAGAGTACTACAGTAGAAGATAATGTTATTATCCTTGTCCCTCCTAAGACTCTGTATTTAATGAAAAGTCCTCATCAAGTCAGTGAGAGTTAAGTTTTCTCTGCCTTATGTTTGCATAAATCACTGAGAATTTGTGAAATGTTTGGGGATCTTAAATATCTCTAAATCACACTTGGGCTAGAGGTACAACAAAGAAGGTCCAAGGGTGGTCCTAGTAAAGGTCCAACCTATGATCTGGCTCCTTGGAAAAGAAAGAATGGTAAATCTGGCTGACTGAACTTTATGTTTTGCAAATTTTCAGGATTTTGCATAGGTGAAAGTAATACTTAGGAACAAATGCTGTTGAAGTAATTTCAGCAGACCCTATTTGGTTGTCTGAAATCTTCCATTTGAATTCAGCATCCATCATCTCTCCATGATGAACAGACAGTCTAACTAACGAGGCAGAAGGATACCTTATAACCTCACTGTCAGTGAAGCTCTGCAGATTGACTTCAGACTGGCACACTCACACCTGGTAAGATGCATGGACTCATGCTGGGATGCAATTAGCACACACATTCTCATTTGTTATTGTCTCTTTGATCCCCATTCCTTATTTTTTTTAATCAAGTATTAGGGGACTTTCTCAAAGATGAGAATTTTCTCTGTGCTTATTTCCCTACAGACAAAAATAACCCCCAACAGCAACCTGTGTTTAGTTTCAGGAGAAATACAGCATTTCTACAGCTCAAGTAAAGTCTCCACGGTATTTTGTATCATGGAAACAGTGAAAGTACACAGGTAAAAGAAGAGAATGCTTTCATATTATTCAAGAAACGTCTGCCTTCTTCTCCAGCTGAGCCCAGGCAGACTTGAAGAGACATGAAAGCACTGCATGTTCAGCAGTGTTTTGGTATTGTTTATTTATTCCTATTGCCATTTGAAGGGCTTCCCATGCTTAATATAAAATTTCACTTTAGAGCACCTTAGCAAAAGCATTACTTACTCTGATTTAAAAGCATTAAATACTCCACAGGTGTTTTTCCTAACACATATGCATACATATATGTGAAAAAATCAGCAATTTTTTATGACAAATATTTAATATTTTTATATGTCTTTGAATGAGATACAAACAAATGAACATAAGATGTGGGGAATAATTACATTTACCCAGGAGATTAAGCTTTTTTATGGTTCTTACAATGAATATTTTGGGACCGAATCTTTATCTGTATTTGAAAAATCGAATCTAAATGCTTCTATAACAAAAATTACCAACATATCACAATTCTTATGCTTTCATTCCCTAAAAGAAAATGTCTGGGACACTGGTGTCAATGTGGAATTCACTAGAACTCTGATTATGAATGTCATCAATAATGTTTTTCTTGTTAGTTTGTGTTTTCAGTTTTTTATTTTATGATCCTTCAGAAGAGATTTTAATTGTAAAGACAGTATTGAAATATGAACTGAATTTATGTTAGGGGTTATAGGCCCAGAGGAAAATTTCCTACCCATCTTACCAGAGATGTCTCTCTTCATATATGTGGGTCATTGTAGAAAAATTCTGAAATAATTCAGAATCTATAAGGTCTGTGCAAGCAATTAACCAAAATTCCTCTTTCCTTTCTTTCCCTACAGAGATCCAGCCACATATCTATTTTTATCCTCTCTTTCTTCTGCAAAGAGTCATTTTCAAACAGTGGGAGCCAAAACTCAGGCTATAGGGATTTAAAATCTCCTGAATTCCTTAGACATGCAGCACACAAAGGAAATTTTTACCCACCCTGCCAGCCTTCACAAATTTCACTTCTAGTGCTGAGCTCTTAGAACACTGTGAAAACAGGTATATTAAAGACAAACATTGACAATAATTCATTGCACTGTATAATTTATCTTAGAATATCAGACTTGAGCAGAATCAGCACAGAGTGAGGATAGCAGAGACTACCTCTATCAAAAAAAGCACAAGAAAACTATCAAAATAAAGTTTCTATGAGAATTCTTGTATTTATTTCTGCAACCACACACATTTTAACATCAAATGGAGGACGGCTTGGTAGCAAGACAGAATCTCTCTTTAACTGAAGTTCTATAGAATCATTTAGATTGGAAAGGATCTCCAAGATCTCAAATTAAACTGTTGACTCAGCACTGCCAAGTCCACCACTAAGCCACGTCTCTGAGTGCCACATCTACATGTACTTTAAATACAGAATTTTCATCAGGGATGGTGACTCTGCCACCATCCTGTCCTGGTGCCTGACAACCCTTTCAGTGAAGAATTTTTTCCTAATATCTTGAGGCCATTTCTTCTCTCATATCACTTGTCACCTGGCAGAGGAGGCCGGCTCCCACCTCACTACACCTTCCTTTCAGGCAGTTGTAGAGGGTGACAAGGTCCTCCTTTAGCCTTCTTTTCTTAATGTTAAACACCCCCAGCTCCCTCAGCCACTCCTCGAGAGATTTGTGCTTCAGACACTTCACCAGCTTCATTGCCTTCTCAGGACGTGCTCCAGGTACCTCAAAGTCCTTCTAGTGAGCAATCCAAAACTGGATACAGGACTCAGGGATGTGACCTCAGCAGTGCTGAGTACAGGGGGACAATCCCTGCCCTGGTCCTGCTGGCCACACAACTGCTGACACAGGCGAGGATGCCATTGGCCTTCTTGGCCACCTGGGCACAAGCTGGCTCATGTCTGGCCACTGTTGACCAGCACTTCAGGTCATTTTATGCCAGGCAGCTCTCCAGCCACTTTCCCCAAGCTAATAGGGCAACATGAGGTTATTGTGACCCAAGGGCACGTGACCCAGTCTGACCAGATCCCTCTGCAGAGCCCTCCTGACCTCCAGAAGCTCAACACTCCCACTCAACTTGGTGTCATCTGCAAACTGACCAAAGGTGCCATTGACCCCCTCACACAAATAATCAATAAGGATGCTGAACAGAGCTGTTCCCAATACTGAACCCTAGGGAACACCCCTGGTGACCGGCCACCAGCTGGATGTAACTCCATTCCCCACCAGTCCCTGGGCCCAGCCACCCAGCCAGTTTTCAACCCAGTGAACAGTGCACCCATTCAAACCACGAACAGCCAATTTCCCCAGAAGAATGCTGAACGAGACTGTGTCAAAGGCTTTAGTAAAGTTCAGGTTACTAAAGTTCAGGTAGATGACACCCACAGTTTTTCCCTCATCCACTCAGTGGCTCACCTTGCCAGGGAAGGTGATCAGGGTGGTCAGGACCTGCCTTTCACACACCCATTCTGTCTGGGCCTGATCCCCTGGTTATCCTGCATGTGCCATGTGACAGCACATAGGATGATCTGCTCCATGATCATCCCTGGCACTGGTTATATTATGGTTACAACTTGTTATGGTTTACAAGTTAAAGAATAGATGCTAAGTAGGAAGAAAATTTGCTTTAATATTGGTAAAGTTATAACCCAAATGAAATACAGAAAGCGACATTTTTTTCCTACCAGCAGTTTAGCAAATCTCCTTGCTTTGTTCATGTGGTACATAGAGCTAAATCAAAATGGACACAAGATCAAAGCATTGCTGACTTTTATTTAGCATTTTGGTAGAATGTGAGGAAATCACCTTTTCTGAGCAGCACTTGTCATGCAGCTTCCATGAACCCACCAGCCCTGTGTTAAATGGAAAGCAGTATAGAATGCATACAACAATCCTGCTGCTCCTCTTTCTGTTTTTCAAAAGTGGTGCCTTATCGCATAAATGATATCATTGCCCAAGTGTTTCAACAAGTTTAATTAAATATATCACTTCCAATAAATTCCTTGGGCAAATGGTCTACCATAGGGGCACATAAAGGACGTGAACATTAATTGCATTTGAGATTAGCCTTGTTGAATTGAATTCTCACACACTGATACCCTTTCTGCTTAAGCCACAAATATCAGGCATTTATACACCCAGCTATTGGCAGGTTTACTGTAAAGTAATATTCCCACTAGACTGCAAGCCTACACGGGCAAAAGTTTACTACAGCAGAACTACCTGCTTACAAATTACCAGTGAGGCAGAGAGTACCTCTCTTTTGATACTCTTTACAAATGCAGTATTTCTATTCAGTATCATTCCCCTAACAACCTCAATATCAGAAAATTGTGCATGAAAAAGAAGACCTGTAGTTTTATAAACCACCAAAAATTTTTGGGTAAGAAAACCCCTACCAACATAAAAACAACCAAAAGAAAACCAAAGCAAGGACATTTAGTGAAAAAATCCAATTTGCTGATAAATTAATTAATTCCCTGCTGACCCAACCCTGACTGAACATGGCTCGTGGGAGAGACTGAAAGACGAATTTGCAAATTAATGTTAATGCAGGGATTGGAACAATTAGAAGAATAGGTCCACATCAGAACATCCCTCTTTTGCTCAGTTAGTATAAGCACAGTAACTAGATCTTTACATTTGCAAGAGCTATTGTGAATTAAACAATTCCATTATGCACAACACAAGTAATAATATTGCAGTCCCCTTGTGGAGGGAAATGTAAAACAAGTAAGGAATAGCTGTTCTTTCTGGGTTTATATGTAATTGTGTCCCAATATCCTGAGTACCATGGGAAAACCTTAAGGGATTAGTGCTACTGTGGCACTTTGAATATTCTAAAAGATTATCATGCCTGAATATCTTTTCCAAGCATATTCTAATAGAGACTTAACCATTTGTAACTAGTAGATTATTATAATTGCATTTCAGTGAATGTAGTTGTAAAATAGCAAATTGGATAAACTCACCTGTATGGTATTACAGACTAATGAGAGATGGGAAAGCTTCAGATGAATAAAACTAAAATGGGCTACATTCCCTTTCCAGTGCTTACATTCACTACTGTTAATTTTTACAATGAGATGAAGACCGCACACATGGTGGTGACCTGCCTGACTCCTTCCTAGTTTTAATAGATCTGTTTTAAAAATTAATTCTGAATGAAGTAAGATTCTTAGCCTACACAAGGGAATCTCACAATAATAGTTACAATTTTATTGAGTTTATTGCTTTCTATATGAAAGCTAACATAGCACAAAAGATGTTTGCCAGTTCCTGATGATTCTACCATTTTTAGAAATTATTTCTTTAAGATTATTTATCATATATTTCTATTTTGCCACCATGATATCTCTTAATTACTGATCAATATGACTCTAAATATAGAGCTACTCAAATGGTAGACTACAAGGAGCCATAATGGACTACTGGATAACTAATGTCTGTTTTAACAAGTCCATAACCATGTATTTGCTATAGGAGATACTTTACTATGGCTCCAAAGGAGCTATTACAAGCTATTGACTTTGAGCACATTCCTACCCATCTAATTATGTATTAATGTTACTGCTGTTACTGTCACAACTGAGAAAATTGAAGCGAGACAAAAAGTTAAGAAGTGAAGTAAATGCAAATTTATCTAGCATTGAAAATTCTAAATGAAATGTTTCTTTTCCGCTGTTTACATGTTTCTTGGTACAATACATAAAATTGGTGAGCAGCTGAAAGGAAGAGAGATGACTATTAGAGCATTCTAACTAACACTCAGTGGATTCAGTTTCCAGTAAGGTAGACAGTTGTTTTATTTCATTCTGCATTCCTGAACAGAGGCATCACACAAATTTCTCTTTTTAATATTGAGCTCAGTGAAAGGACCAAGTTTGTTTTCTTCTTCCATCTGTGTGCTGTTGCACTGATTTTCAAACTAGATCCTTACTGAGAAGGGAGATTCATTTCTTTTGATTTATCTGGGTTCAATTTTCAGTAACATATGGAAATTTGAAGCAAGGAAATTTTCATTTATTCCATTTTACAGTGAAGAATTTGCACATCTTCAGTCCTGGATGCAGGTAAAAAGCAAGGAAATAGAAGAGGGATATAATGAAATCTAAAAGGGGAGCATAGTTAAAATGAAGGAACAACCCTCACCAGATGAACCAAGTATCCTTCCCCTCCCCAAAAGACAGCACGACTTTGAGATACACTCCCAGCTTTCCTGCACTCAGGAGTTTGACTGCATTCACATTTATAGAATTTACAACTACTGTCTAAGTCTGACAGTGGAAAAGAGAGTGGATGTACCTGAGAGTGTGATCAAAGACAAGCCAGAGACAGTATCATTCTGGCAGACAGCCAGTTTCCAAGCCCTCCTTCTACCACACTAAGATTCTCATAAGAAGTCTTGTGACTACATGTATGATGATGAGGCAATCCACACCTGGACATCTTACTTTTCTAACACATAGCAGATGTAACCAATAAAGTGGGTCAAAAGAGAATATTTTCCTAAATTTTTGTTGAAAACTTCATCAGAAGCCTGAAATGCAGAGTGCAGGAAACCTTTTCCTTTAAATTAAACCCCCCCCACTCCCCAAATATATAAGTCTTTCTTCAATAGTGCATGCAGTTTTCAGTACCTCTAAGTCAAGTCCTTTCCCTAAAACATGCAAGAGTCCTTATGCAGCAGGGGAGAGAACGGAAAATAGAATTTTCTAGCAAAATTACTCCTGGACATGACTTGCTATGGCCTCTGACCAAAGACTTCCTCAACTGAAAACAAATCACCCTGACACTTAGAAAGAACTAAGCAATAGGGCTTAGAAATGTCCACAGAACACATATTCTCTCAAGCCACACGATTCTAACCATTACCCAGAATCTTAGATGGAATCTGTCTCACCTAACTTCAGAAACCTGTAATGTAGATATTTGGAGCTGAGTTAAACTCTTAATCTAGGCAGAGTCTGCTGTCATTTGAGAGAAACAAACATTTTGAAAGCACAATTCATTTGACTTATTTTAGCCCTCTTTACCAAAATGATCTATATTATAGTACAAATATTAAGCCTAATGTGCCCAGCTTAGATATGTAGTAATCCACATTTAATTTGATTAATTCCTCTCCGTAAAACAAATTTTAAGGAGTAGAAAAGGTCAGAAGTTATGTATCTGAAAGAACTACACAAAGGAACAGGTAAGATAGAGAGAGAGAGCTTTTCAAGTCTTCCTTGACAGCATCTCACCCTAAATTGCACTAAAAGTTACAGCCTACAGATGATCTTGTACAAAACCATAAAACCAAAACACACCCAGCCAGAGGATGTCTCAGAAACATCCTGAATAGTGTGACTTTTCCTCAAATCTGAGAGATTTAGTGAACCAACACTCCAGAAGAAATTTCTTAATTCATGAGTTACTAGGATGTTAGTCCTAATATTAATTGGAGCTGAAGGGGCACCTAGAGGTCATTTGGGCTAACTTTGAGGATAGATACTACAAAAGTAGCTTGGGTTGCTTAAGGGCTAAGTGCAACTGAGTTCTGAACAGCCTGTCTGAGACACCTGCTCAAGCAAAAAGTCTGCTGCATCTGCAAACATTAAACAATGGGGTGAAAAAGTGATAAGACTTCTGTAAGCAGAAGGACTCTGTAGTCCTTATTTGATAGGCATCATTCAGCATGAGAAAAAGGGTGAGGATGCATGTATGTACACTACCTATACAAAACCCCAACAATCTGTTAATATTTCCTTGGCATAGTTTAGTAAGATACTTAGTTTGATTCACTGTGATAATACAATTATCTTTTTCAGTTCTACTCATTAAAGGAAAAAGAGACAAAAAAGACAAAATTTTCCCAAAAGAAAACTGAGCACAAGGGATGCAACAATTTTTTTGTAATTTTGCTAAAATAATGGGTGTTATGCATGTTCAATTATGCCTAATTGACAAGTATCTAGTGATAGCTAAGAGCTCAGGTAGATATAGTCTGATATCTCCAGCTCAGTTTTAAACCACCCTGACTACAGTAGCTACATTTGATCTTTATTTCATAGAACAAGAATGCATTGCAAGTGAAAGAATAGGAAAGAATGAGGAATTGTGGCATAGCTGCATATCTGGAACAGCCTCAAAGAAATTACAGGCACTGCAAACATAAAACCACTGACTGAATTAATTAACTAATGAAATTTCATTTCTCATTTCCCTTCCTCTGCATTGTAATACTGTGTGCCCTTGAACTGCCACCTGTACTCACTCACAAATCTTTATTGCTGGAAAAATAAAGGAATAAGACACACAAACACTCATTTTCTATTATATATGTTATGGGTGACTCCAAATTATGCCAAATGGTCAGAATAGTATTGGGAAAATGCTGCAAAAACAACAGTTATATAAATGTATATATATAATTCAATAGCAGAACATGTTTTTGCAGTATCATCAGAGCTATAGGCAAGCTAGTGGCTTGATGCAGTCACATCTTCATTCTCTATGGTAGAATGGTTCATTGCTTTCCACTATCTATTTGGAAGGGAAAATTAGGGCAGTTAGGTATGGATGTTCTAGGGTGGGTAATATCAAACAAATCAAACCAAAAGGATTTGGCCCTCATTAAGACAACTGAACCTTGTAACTGCCCCTTTCAGGAGAGTTAAGTAAGGACACCAAGTAGTGGTAGATGCCCATGTGCATCATTTCCCCTCTCAGCTCACAGGAACAGCTCAGTTTGAGCAGTTACAGCTTTATGGTGATTAGGCAGAGCAGAACAATTCTGTCTGTGCCTGAGCCAGTGACCCCCATTACACAGGAATGTGTGTGCTGTGAATATTACTAAGGTGGTCTGGGTTGTGCAGGATCACCAGCAAGTGGATAGCAAATGACAAAATGAATGTCCAGTCTGAACCGAGAATCGTACAGGTTTCTGTTCAAAGTAGTAGGGAACTCAAAACCCCAAAGGAATTTGGAAAAGAGTAGAAGCAACTGAACTCAATAAAGGTTTAGCAAAACTATTCAAGAAGTCAGTAGAAGTTCTTACAAATCAAATATTAAAGCTGCAACTACAGATTTATTTTTCAAATCCTTTCTTGTAATGCAAACCAAAGAACTCTGTAACAGACACTTGCCTTGACATGTCTCCTTTCAAGCTCTTTTTCTGATCAAGTGAAACCCCACACTGGCAAGGATTGTGTTGTAAGGTGTCATATGTTAGTAAAGCAATTCATCAGAGCTGAATTTATAGTAAATCAAGGTTGCATGGTGTTCTGTTCTTCCAGATCACCATGATATCAGTAACAGTATTGCCAGTGAGGGAAAAAGTGCTAAGAGCTATATATAAATGATACATCTCCCAGAGCTCATATGAAAGTCATGACACCCTTGCTAGAGGAACTGCTAGGTTAACAAACAGTTCTTTCCTGGTTGTCATACTCTTTCTGAAAAATAATTGTCTGATGAGTCAAAATGGCTTTTTCTGATTACCCCTTTATCTAATTTTGTATGCTTCCACAGAAATATTCCCCGTCAGTAGCAGCATTATCTAAACACAAAGCTGCATCATGCTGGTGTCTTGTATACAGAATCTGAAGGTTTTGATTTTTATGTCAGCATGCATAAGAAAGAGGATTTTCACAGTTGCTTTGAGTGGTATTTCTTAAGGTTCATGGCTTTGCTTGTTTATTATTGCCTTAAAATAACTACATCTTTTGTACATTGATGCTGAATATAAAAGTATTCCTTAGGCTGGGGTTTCACTGTGGTTTTCCCATGCCTGCACTGAAATGCTGAGCACTGCTTCATTTGCCAAAAACCAGATGCTTCTTCCTGCTCCTCCTGTAGCCAAACGTTTGATTCGGATGGGGTTTTGCATCTGTTACACCAGTTATGGGAATTGCAGGAACTCATTAGCACTCCTATCCTATGTCAGAAAAATTCCTCTGGGAAAGAGAGGAAAATGAGTGCCCCACAAATAATCTACAGCTGGAGGTTTCATCCCTTCAAAGATATCAAGACAGGTATCTGTAGTTCTGTAGCTATTTCTAAAAGCATTTCTAAAATACTTATTTTTTTCTCCATAAAAATGCTTAGATTATCTGCTGCCAATGAACAAGTCTGATCATTGACTTCACTGGGAATAGAAATATTGGAACAGAAATCAATAATTTATTTTTAGGTGATCTCTTAAGAATTTGATTTACTTTAACTTAAGTAGTAATCTGTCCTGCAGATATGTCAAAAATAAACTTTGAAGGCTGCTCTTCAAACTTACACCATATGTACTGGCAAAGCTCAACTTTTTTTTATATTTTTTCCTTTTTATTGGCATCCTCACAGGACAACAACTTGACATAAGAAAACATCCAACTCCTCTGCCCCTTGATAAGGCTGGCTTGTTCTTAGAATGGATACTGTCCAGGAATTTAGTGCAGTTGAATGTTTGTTGCAACTTTATCATTTCCTTTCAGGACAGACATTTTTAACTAGAATGAAAAAAATAAGAAAAGGAATATATTTGTTTCCTCTAGTTTCTCCAAAAATTTATATGAGGCACAAAGGTGCTGCCATTTGGATGCTTTAAAGTATAAATAACACATTTGTTGCCTTTTATGCTGAATAAACAGCCCAAGGTCCTATGAAATGTCAGATATATTCTTAGCAACTGAGCCATTTCTCATAAAGGATCAGCAAATCTAGGCATTTTTTTCTTATTTATAATTAGCAGCTTAGCCTTTCCACTCAATTCTATTCTACATGTTAACATCCCAGAAGCTCTCTTCTGTTCCCTTTGAGGTCTGTTGCTTGACACATACGAGATACATTTTTAATTTTGTTGCCATATTCCCATGGAAACAGGAATTTCACTGTCATTTATTGACTGTTTTTGAGAACAGTTGCCCAACCAGCACCTCTTAAAAACCAGCTGGCTAGTTATGCCACACCAACCAGGGACTGCCAGTAGGTACTATGAAAAGTATGTGTGTTCCCTGTTCTGAGATGAAACACATTCCAAAGCACTTAAATACACTGCTGAGGATAAATAGGACCACTGAGGAGTGAATGGTTATTTTCATACACATGCAGAAGTGACATAAGTGAGTGATTGTGTAAAGCAGCTCTGCTGAGCAGAGAAGGCTGTTCAATAATATATTCAAGAATTATATTCAGAATTCTGGTTGTTAAATGAGTGGCAGCATTTGGCCAGATTTTTGGTTTGACAGTTATTATAAGGAATCCATTTTGTTCCAGTCCTTGTGTAAGTTTCTTCCACTTACCCCAACCCCAAGCCACACAGAAAATTATCAGATATAATTCATACCACAGCCAATGAGAGCAGAGGCTTGCTCAATTTCCAAAACCATCCTGCTTCATGTATTATTCCTACAATTTAATGTAATGACTTTCTTAATGTCTCACTTGGATTCACTTCAGTAAAATGTCCTTTATCCTCCCTCCCCCTGGTTTCCTGCTTAGAAATTGCAGATTGATGAGAATTTACATTGATGAAATGAATTCTACTCTATCAACTCTCAACTATTTGTGAGTGGTTTACAAGTTGTGGGTTAGCTGAACTGCAGATGCAGGGACACTGAGCTGGCTCCTTGCACAGACAAGTCTGGTCTGGCAAGAACTGTATGCTACTATAGAGTGCTGTGGGATGGTGGCTTTACAGTTTTCAAGGTCAAGTTGGCCCATACCCAGTTTACAGAGTCTAAACTAAAATCACTTGGCCTCCCTGCACCAAGCAGAGTCAACCAAACAACTCTGCATGGAGCTAGTCCAAGCCTGGCACAGCTGACTTTGGAGAGGAGGTAGAGTTTGATGGGCACTGCATTACAGCCTATAGAGCTTGCTTTCTCCACGCCTCTCTGCTGCTTCCTGGCAGTGCTTCTGGTCCAAGGGATTATTGCTAAGGTGCAGAGTGGAACTACTGTACAGAGCTAGCATGGATCTAGTGCTGTGCCTACACTGGTACACACTGCTGGACTGGGAGTCTGGACACAGACACCTGAAGGGCTCTGTCTAAGTCAGCTGTGGCCTACCTGCCTTGTTGGCTACACCAGGCATGACACTGACTCTCTTTTGTCTCATACTCATTCAATTATTTTGTATATCTCAGGTATCCTCATCCTCCTTACTTGTAGTCAGCTGATGATAAATTCGTTTCTGAAACAAGGCTGAGTTTTGGGGATATTTATCGACTAATATTTGGGGAAGAAATGCTTTTTCTGAGTAAAAAAACTTATTTTTCCAGTTTCTAGGACATTGAAACAGCAGTGAGTGGGACCAGCCAGCACAGTAAGGGCTACCTCAAAGGTTTCCTTTGTGCTTTCCTGCAAGGACAAATTGTGCCAGGAAATTGAATGGGAGACTGCTTGTTTCCACAGACCAAAGGGACCCAGCCTTAATGCTATAGGCAGTGATGTTTCTTGCCTGGGAATGGTTGTCCAGCAGGGGTAACTTGAGGACGGTTGCATAAAATATCTGGCTTCAGGGCAGCTAGTCATTACTGGTCTGGAGCCTCTACAAAGGGAGCCTCCTGATCCCTAGCTCCATAGCAGGCAGGCTGCATTCCTCCACCCCAAACATCTATCTGAAGGCTGCTCAAGAGCCATTAAAACATCTCTAAATTATACTGCTAGTTTCTGAAAATAAATTTAAAATATTTTTGAAGAGGAGCATGTGACAGGAGGTCTTTATAGAGTTTCTGGAGATAAATGGGTGGTGCCAGAGCAGACTCAGAGAAGGGAGAATACAACCTGCTGCTTGCTGACTGCCAGTGAGCACTACTGCCTGTTTAGGAGTACAAGAGCAAAAGACAAACTGAATTATTAACTGCATGGACTTGAAAAGAATGTAAAAGATTACATCTTATTGCATGAAAATCTTTTATCTGACTCCACATCAACAGCTGTATGTTAACTCTTGAACTTCTGTCCTGGGAAATTTCTTCTCATGCCTCACTTTTCTAATATCAGTTTTCAGACAGAGTCTTTAGTGTACTGAAATGCTGAGAGGGCATTAAAATAGACCAGTTTACTCAAAACTAGGTTTGCAGAATTCAATCAGTGAATGATGGGTCCTACAAAAATGTTGAAAAAGCTAAATGACACATGTGAAGGGGAAAGTTTACATGAAACAATGCCTAACATTAATTTTAATGTTATTTTACTGTAATAAAGGCTGGAGTGCCTATCACATGTATATCCAGGGGAACAAGAAGCTTTGGGAATCTTGTACTATAGTGTTAAATTTTGGGTATTTCTGCAACACTGATCTCTCTGAGATCTCAAATGTGCTGCATGACATTCTTTCTCTTTGTATGACATATGTGACCTTAGAAAATATCTCTCTAAGATGATTCCTTATTTTTCAATTTTTTTAGAAAACTTTCTAATGCATTTGTTCATGATATGTATGGAAGGCTTTTTCATGGGTATATCTTAACCTTCCTTTGGAATAAAACTTATATCCCTTGAAACTGATGCATCCTAGTGTAAAGAAAAGACTTCTAGAAGTATTATCCACTCCTGATGAATTCAGGTTTCTGAAATTATCTGTTCTAGAGCAAAGGAAATACAGGGAAAATGCAAAATTAAGAAATGTCTTTGTGACTGATTTTTCAGCCTTGTTTTTCCAGCTGTCATCAAAACCTGATCTATCCCTTCTCAACTTGTAATCCTCATGCTGACTGTGGAGAGCTAGCAACATCAAAGTGAATATCTGCTAAAGGTACTCCTGGTGAAGAGAAGGATTCATTTGTTTGAAGCATTGGCCAGTCTTTGTGCATTGCAAAGGAGGTGCCAACATCTCTAGAAGAGTGCCAGGGCATAAATTCCAGAATCTCTCATACTTTCAGCAAAGGTTCTCCAAAGCTGTGAAGGCATTTAGCACCTTAGAGGAGAAAAGTATTTATACAGGGAAAGCTTGTGGGGGAAAGTAATTCAAAGTAATTCAGAGAGTTTTGGGGTTTTTTCCCCAAATATTTCTTGTGAGTGCTTATCATCCAGAAGAGAATACCAGGAAAAAGACTGTTTTATTCATTTTCAGTCAGAGTGACAATCTTATTTTCTGTTTGTGAATATGGTAATATTTTCTCCTGGTATTACAATGCCCTTTTCTAAGGAAGCAGCAGTAAACTTTATCTGAGGCATGCTAATGAAGTCCTTCAGCAGAAGACAGACTTCAGAGGAAATTCCCACCTCACTTAAATTCAGCTCTCAAAAACAAGAGGATGAAGAGCGATATAACCTTTTTTACTTTGTAAAGTTTTATTGTTATATTTTGCTTTCTAAAAATATTAGAGCATGACAAATATGGAAAAAAAAATCCCCTCCCATGTGTGGAGTTAGTTTAGTTTGGCTGTCAGGTTTCACTCACAAGACAGCCCTAATGATTTCTATTCCTCCAAATCTCCTCTTAAAAACAGTGTGATACCCCATTAGAACAACTTATAAATGATGTGCTTCACAACCTGCCTTTGAAAAAAATGGGGAGGAGTGAGAGGGCTGTCAGGGAACTTAAGAAGTAGTTTAGAAGTGTTTCTCTCTGCAATGAGGAACAGGAATTTCCATCTTCCACAGAGACTCTAAATTGCTTTAGCCTATTCGAACTACTGTAAATAGATTGAGTGCACAGAATGAAGTTGTGGAAAACTACTGGAGACAAATTGCACATTTCAGAAGATTAAAGGAGCTAGTTTCCATCCCCACTTTGGGGATCAATGAGATGTGCTGGGGTGTGCTATCTCAAGGAGCATCTTGCTGCATGCTGTTTATCCTCAGCTGCCTGGAAGGGGGCTTTGGTCACACACTGGCTGGGAAGGAAGTTCCTCTGCTCTTTTCCCTTTAGGTGATATCTGACCTGCAGTCATTGCAGATACACCTAAAATATTTTAAATTATTGGCAGTCTGCAGCAGCAGGGAGCCCAGCACATGCTGACAGATTATTTTACCTTTCTTGATGGGTGGCTTTTCCCAGGCTGTTCCTATCTGTGCTGCCTCAGCTAAACAGCTACCAGTGTCTGAGAAAATAGATATAAAGTATCTTAGTTAATCCCAAATTACCTTCAGACTGTGTTTCAGATTTGCTGTTTGTTTATCAGCCTTGAAGAGAAAAGGGAGCTAAAGCAGTATTTTGATGTTAATATATTTCTTAAAAACTTCTCTAAACAAAAAACAACAATGGACTGGAAGAGATGTGGGTCACTGAGAATTGGTATTGCAAGACTCTTATGATATTATGATTTTCATAAAATTACGAGGCTGCACCTTAAAAGCAATTGATTTTGTTGTCCCTATTACAATGAAGAGGAATTCCAGAATCTCACTGCTCTAATGTTGCAAAGTCTTTCTTTAAGTCCCAGAAAGAAATATTGTGTCATCGTCCTCCAGTTTAAATCTCTATTTTCTTTTCTTATTCATGTTTCTCAGATAATATACTGGTTGGGATGGAGTTAATGTTCCTTAAAGTGGCCCAGATGGTGATGTGTTTTGGATTTGAGAGTAAAACAATGCTGATAACACACCGGTGCTTTGGCTACTGCTGAACAGTGCCATGATGGCACTTGGGATTTCTCAGTTTCTCATGCTGCCCCCCCAGTGAGGAGTCTGGGCTAGGCAAGGGCCTGGGAAGGGACACAGCTGGGACATCTGACCTCAACTGACCAGAAGGATATTCCAGGCCACATAATGTAACCCTCAGCAATATAAAGCTCAAGGAAATGAGAAGAAAGAGACATTCGCAGTTATGGATTTTGTCTTCACAAGAAACCATCATCTGTGTGCTGAGGGCCAGCTTTCCTGGAAATGACTAACCATCTTCCTGCTGGTGGGAAGTAGGGAATGAATATCTTATTTTGCATCACTCCACGTGCAGCTTTCCTTCACCTATTAAAGTGTTTTTATCTTTACCCACAGTTTTTCAGCTTTCCTTCCAAATTTCTTTCCATGAGTGACTGGGGGGCTGCTCAGCTCTTCAAGGTCATCCAACTACCAAGACAGACAACAATAGATTTTTCTTACTCTCTTCCAGGCTTTATTTTTGTAACTCTTCTTAGAGATGGAACATATTCAACCATTCCCTACATGTTCCATCTTGGACCCTTTTTCCTGATGGCAAACTGCATTCCTTTCTTTCTTTTATTTAATTTTTTCCTAGTGAAAATATTTTTACTGATACACCCCAGGGTGCAGTTTTCTGTTTCATTGCACTATATGAATCCCACTTAGTTTCTTATTGCTACTTCTTGTGACTGTGAATAATGCTAAGTATTTCTTCTCTGGGCAGCACAGCTCAAAGAAAGGGAAAATGTTCATTGTTCATGTCATCAGTGGTGTGTTAACACAACTGAAAGTCAAATAATAATTTACTACTACTTTGTTTTATATTGGCATACACATTGAAGGAAAAATTTGTGCTCATTCAGAGGTTTTGAAAGAACTGTACAGTGAGGTCAGAATTCAAATCTCTGTAACATCAATGGTACTTTGGAGAGAGCCAAGAATATGAACTCTTCAACTGTGCGCTTTGGATTTTTAACTGTCAAATTTTGTGAAAAATGTTAAGCTTAGAGTGGATAATAACAAATCTTATGGTGAAGATAAAAGTGTCGTGTGACTACTGTGAGCTGTTATGAACTACAAAATTAACCATGGTTATTTAGTCAGTAGGTCTGGACATTTGCTTGTCACTAAGAATTTGACCTACGTATGTTGTCTCACAAAAAATGTACAGTTGAAATACCTCTGACAACATGCGGATTTAGAGAAAGATGGGCACTGCTAAGGCAGAGTTCCTCTCACCTAATATAAATGACTAAAGCTGCTTCCTTTTTATTTTAGGGATACAGGGTTACTTCAGTCCCAAGATAAAACCTAAATACAACTCAAAATTCAGACATATATATTTGTAGACATTTACACCATAAACATTTAAGTTGTCTTAATCTGGAGCTCTTAATATTAGGTAATATGAATACTTCTTTTGGATTATTGGGAAGGGTTTTCTAAATAGCCTCCATTTCCACCTTGCTTTTTTCCTAGTTTTCATTAGATAGTTTAATAAGCTTATTTGGGGTGTTTTTCAGATCTGAAGATAAATCTGGTTTTTTGGACACATTAACATGAAATGATAAAGAAAGGGCCTAGAGGACCAGATTCAAAATGAAAACATAAATTAATTCCCTCTCCTTCCACTTAGGGAGATTTCTGAGTTCCTGCTTCCTGGAACATAAATTTTTCTTGCCCTCTACTTTAGGTTTTTAATTACTCTTTATCAGGGATGAACAGAATTTCTGTCAAGCAAAGATATTTTCTTACTTGGTTAAAAAAAAAAAAAGGAGGTTATATACTTGGGAAAATTACAGAAAGACAGTTTATGGGCTGTAGCAAGTGAGAACTACTGGTGTAAAATGATTATCAATTACTCATTTCCAACCAGCTATCTCACTGGATCCACTCTACCTACTATATCGCAGTGCATTTATCAACTTAATTCAGGCAGTTTGTCATTCGATTTTCTCATTTCATTATTCTGCATAGAGAGCAATTGTTTTTGTAATTACGGTAATAAAACTATATTTAGATCTGATTTAACCTCCCACTCCTTTAGGCATCTCAGTTAAGTGTGTAAGCTGTGATCCTTTTTGCTCTTCTCAGCACAGACGCTCCCTTTATACTTGGGGGAAGAAGAAATGGGGCTGTGGACAATAAGAGGCCTCAATAAAAAACCTAAATCAGGCTGGCTCAGTTTTGGCCATGGTCATTACCATGGAGAGACATAACTGAATCACTGTTTTGAATTCCAGTTCTGGCAAATCTGGTACTTCTTGAAATTTATTTTAAATTTTCCTAGTTTACTCCATTTCCTAGGTTGAAACTTTGGAAGACTTTTAGTTTTTACAACTTCTGATATTTGTCAAAGTTACATAGAAAGCATATATACAGTGAAACTCTGAGGATTTGGGTTATTTAAGTGTAATTTTCTACTGTTAGTTTTATGAGGAGGTTGGGCCAAAATCCAGGATAGAAATCAATAACAGCAAGAGGTCAATCTCCTAATAATGTGCCTGCTACCTATAAAAGTACCCATAAATTGGCTGCTTAAATGGCTGAATTTACAAGAGAATTTTAGGATTCATACAGTCCCTTGTGGTATGCTAATGAAGTATTGTAAAAAGCAAATATCAGAGTTGCAGTCCTCTAGCATGATAATTTCTACTTTGAATCCAAAACATCTTTGACAGTTTTTGCTCCTTCTTTCAGCATCTTGCACTTAATATGTCTCTCCGAGTAATTATTTTGTTCTTTGTCTTCTTCTGATTACTTACAAATCCAAGAGATTTTTTTTTTTTTTATGCTTTGAGATTTGTACATATTTTTTTAATGGAAAATGTACTCCTAAAATTTGTTAAATGTGCTCTGAGCTCCATCCCTGACCTTTTGTTTTTCAGCTATATTCATTTCATACAGTGCCTTGGATATTGCTAGACTGTATATTTTCAGGTTTGAGCTTCTTTGTTCATCAACATTATCCTTCTTTATTTCTGGTATATTTTTAGCTAGATTACATGCACAACCCTTGGGCATACATTAATTTATCTTTGAATGTTTTCCATTTCCCTCTGTGTCCTTTATCTCTATTGATTTATCCTATTTGATTTCATCCTGTGCTTTTACATTCTTCTGAAACTCACTCTTTGAAATTTAACAACCTTCTTTTTTTTTTTTTTTCCTTTTGTGGTTTTACCTGTGTCCTAATTACCACCCTAATTAGGTTATGAACACAATTGCAAAGAGCCCTTGCACTTCTGCAATCCTGTTGTATTTACCACACACAGACCTAGCCAAAAATTGATTTTTTTCTTCTAAATTCTTTCTTTTTCCCTACTGCATATGTAGTATAGTGCTGTGCTTTAACCACAGAATTAAACATCTCTTGATTTATTTATCTTATGTAATGAGCCTAAATCTACTAATTCAGAACTTTAACAATTTGCTGTAGATAATTTTGTGTTTACAACTCCTATATATTGCTATAAGTTTTTTCAAATGAAGCCTATAAATTTGTCTAGTTTTTCTTCTTTTTTTTTCCTCTGGTTTCATGGTAAAATACAATAAATGACCTCTACTGTCACATTTTCAAATATAAAGTATGTTTACACTTTTCTTAAGAAAAATATTACAACCATATGTCCCTTTAAAAATTGCTAGTTATTGGGGATTTTTAAAATTTGTCTTACATTGTTATTCAAAAATTTGTTCTTTGTTCCAAATGACTCATGGAATTTTTCTCCTCTTCTCTTATCCTCCTTTGGCTTCCTAATTTATCTCAGATTTTTATATCAATCCTTTGTAGACTTGCACAGCATTCGTCTGATCAATCTTTAACTAATTTTATCACATGCCTTTTTTATTTGTATTCACCTGGAAGTCTTGGCCATGGTGAAAATGTCATTGTTATTCCCCTGTACAGAAAAAATTAAAAATTTTCAGGAATATTCTGGGGTACTGTACAGCTTTAAAATAATGTATATTTAAATTGCAGTCACTTCTGCCACCATACTGGTAGGTAAATGCAAATACTTGATACTTCCGTGCAAATTCATCATAGAAGCACAGAACAATTTGGGCTGGAAGGGACCTTAAAGATCATCTAGTTATGCATAGCTACAGGAAAAAAAAAAAAAAAAGAAACCCACAGTGTTTTGTCTTCATATTTGTTTCTGCCTCCTCATTTAAGCAATTTTCCCTTGCTTACAGTAGATGGTTTCCACAAGCACGCTCTTCTTGCTGTTCAGCTCCTTCCCACTGTTATTTCTGGCTAATGCACTTCAACCACTCAGTTGTCAGTCCTTTCTCCTATTACATCTTTGAAGACCAGAAAGGATTTAAAGAGACTAATTATTTTCTAATTTTATATCTCTATCATAGTTATGACTGTATGTCCAAAAAATGATACTGTTTCTTAGAAAATTATCCTATTATGTTTTTCTTCAGATTACTTTCTAGCCACCAAGACCTATAGATTCTGAGCTAAATGGTCAGATTGCCTTCTTCCCATGGACACCAGTTTAAACTCACAGTTAATGATGCAGAAACTTCAAAACAGTTCACCTGAAACTTCATTGCCAACTTTACTTTGCAAAAACATTGTATTGAAGTCCAGAAAATACTGAGAATTAATTGAAATCACTTCATTGCAAGACACAATCCAGTCCTGTAGTAAAATATTAGTATATTTTCTTTTCAGTGATGACCTTGTTGAGTTTATTTCCTTTTATTAACTTCTGCAGTAGGACTGGGATGTGCATGTCCGTGACTTGGGCTGCTTGTGCAGTGACCTCCCCCAGGAGAGAGGGGTAACACTGGGAGGTGAAAAGGGAAGAAAGCAATATGATGCACATGTGACTTTCTCCTTGAAATCCTGCTCACGAAATTTGGATGTATCTTCTGTCCACACCACAGCAACTCCCCCCATTTATGTTCCCAGTGCCCCAGTGCAGATGTTTCTGCACCAATTTCTAAAACATTTAAATCTCTTATAATTGCATGTGAGTTAGACTAACAGCCACGTAACTTGAATGCATTTTTGGCATGAATTTGTGGTCCACATAATGTTTCTTTTTGTATACACTTGTGGTTATTTCTAGAAAGTTTTAATTCTTTACTTCTTCAGGTTTCCCTCCCAGGAGAGCACCTCTTCAACCACCACACTGCCAGGAAGTTGAAAGTTTCTGTGTGTGACTTGGTATTTATTAAGTTTTCCTCAGCATCTTCCCTCTTTTTCTCTTGCTCTGTCCTCTCTTACTATCTCTAAACCCAAGTACTCTTGATCTTATTCTTACTGTGCTTCTCTTTTCCAGATATCCTTGCTATGAAATGTTTGTTCTAGGCACCAGGGAATGTGATAACTCAGTTGACAAACTCAGAAAACTCTACTCCTGTCAGATACTTCAGTTACTGTAGATACTGTATGTATCCATATTTCTCTTAAACTGTCTTCCTTTAGAAACCAGCACAACCTGCCCCAGTTGCAAACTTTACGTTTTACCAAGTCTAAAGATATATAGTTTGTCACATTTTACAACTCACCAGGTTGAAGTAAAAGAGGATGAACACAATATGAAGCAATCAAGGGCTTGTGAAGAGGGCCCTCATCACACCCAGTCAGACCCCTGGAGTAATCCAATTAAATTGAATAGTTCTCAGGAAACCCCAGAGGATTAAGCACACTTACCCAAGCAAACCCATTTCCTACCACTTGAGGGGTATAGCTCTGAAAACATGCATCTCATTAAGTCCCTAAAATGGCAATTAAGGTTAAAAGGTTAGAGAAAGATAATAAAGCACTATAGGGATTCAGCAAACTCTATCACCCTACACCTCCCTCTTCCCCCCAGCCAGTGCCAGCTGTTTTCTAATTAACCCAATGGTAGCAAGGTGTCCACAAGAGGATATCTGCTGATTAGCCAAAGAACTCCCTTTTCTCAATGCTATTAGGCCTGTGCCTCTAAACTCCCTGCTTTACAGAAGTCTGCAGCTATCACCAAAGTTTTGTCTATGCAATATACAACTGTAGTACCTGTATAGAAGCAAAGATGTCCAAATTCCACCAAAGGAATCAGCTCAATGCTGGCTGGTAATAGTTATGCAACTGGGATCAAGGCAATGCAGGAAAATCATCAGTATCCTCATTTCCACCCTTTTCTCAGCTTCTATCCTCTCTCCTTGTCTCCCAACAGGTTTTTTAGTTCTTTTTCCAACACTGGAATATCAGTTGGATTTCTTAGGGAGAAGGCCCAGGGTGTCTAAAGAGAATCTCAGCAGTTTGTCATCATCAGTTCCCCATTCTGACCAAAGTTAGTTGTCAGGAAATTATCTGTAGATAAAAGTGTTTGAAAATATAAGCCCTCCCCTCTCTTTCCATTGATTTTAGAATTGTAGAATCATTGAATAGTTTGGGTTGGAAGGGACCTTAAAGATCATCTTGTTCCAATCTCCCTACAATAGGCCTATCCAATAGAGTGGGTTGCTCAGAGCCCCATCCAACCTGGCCTTGAACACCGCCAGTGATGGAGCATTTCTGTAGGCTGGATTCATTTAGGGGAGCAGTAAACAGAGGGAATAGAAGTGATCATTGCAGAGGAACAGGAACTCTGGAAAGCCATTTAGCAAAGCCAAGGTCTGGACTTCCCACTGGAAGTACCCACAGCATGCCTTGAATTGTTAGATTCTTCACTTAGGGGTCTACAGTTAGGGGGGACAAATCAGATTCAGAACATGGGCACTAAAGCTGGTCTATTAATGTGCCCTGAAGATTTAGGTAAAGAAAATTCGTATTTTATGTGAAAGGAGGAGAAACAGATTTGCCTAGCCTTGGTATGTTAAGAGGCATATTGGTAAAACTAGCAATGAGAATAATTTTGCCTCTCTAATATTGTTTTTATTTCTGTGTGTTTTGTGTCCTAAAAAGTAATTTCCTTATGCTTTAGTAGAAAGAAACACGAGCTTCAAAAATTTCTCTTTATTATTACTAGAGTACCTAAGCATATGCTGACATTTTTTGAGCTGACATGACAGATGATCTTTTATCTACAGTTTCAGTAGTGAATTTGAAAGAGCATTTCTTCAGCCTGCCTGTAGTCCTACCTAAGATACCTTCTCAAAACCTTCCCCAAACCATAGGCAAACACTATACAAATGATAATAGAGTTACTTATCTATGCTAAGTTGCTTTCATTTTGTGCATTTGATTGTAACATCCCCTGAAATTTCATATGCCACTTCTCAAGTAACAGCTTTTTCTTCCTCAGAAGTGCTATGACAAATCCTGACCTGACATCTCAGCAAAATGTGTAATGCCAAAGCTGGTGCACGTAAGTCACCTGAAAATGGCAGTGATAGAGAAGTCATTTTATGAAATGCTGAAACTTAGTCCTGCTATTAAATTTTCATTCACTTGACAGTGTTCAGGGGGTTGGATAATACAGTACCTTGTATCTTGCTACAACACATCCACAGACAGCTCTAAAGTTGAAATATTTATATTGCCATACAGTAGATGTTTTAGGTCAATATTTTTTAGTACTAAAATTAAACATCAAAACAGTAGGGAAGTCAATATACTGGTTTACACAAAAATTAATGAGGATGTAACAAAGTTTTGGGTTTCTTCCCTTCCTAGTGATATTCATTATCTACTAATAATTTATCCTTTTCTATTTACATACAGTCAGAACTAAAACCACATAATTTCTTCTATTTTCTCTGTGAAAATCAAGCTCCTATTGCTGCTAATGACAGCTATAAATTAAACATAGGTGAGAGTACATTTGAAAAAAAATTCTTGGTGCAGCATATTAATCTCCAGATTTAAAGTTCAGGTGCTTCAAAACATAACTTCAGTTAGGATCTCTGTCCAAGAAGGTAAAAAGCATCACATCAGAGATTACAAAGCTGGTGATAATTTACTTGAAGAGCTGTAATTTTTCAAACTTGATGCCAAATGTAAATCCAGATATGTCTTTCAAGACTGTGCTTTCTTGGCAATGAAAAGGTTTTGTTCCACTAATTAGGAGTCCATATAATTCAACTTCCTCCTGTACAAAAATGTTATACAGTGCACACATAATTTCATTTCTGTTCTATAAAGACTTGTTTTAAGATTTTTCAGAGCAGTTATATCTTTCAAAAGAGTAATTGCATGTGTACATTTATGGAAGGATCACAACCAATCTGAAAAGTTGAAATTTTGTTTTTCCAACTTCTAACTAGAAAACATTTGTAGTTTTCACAATTGATGTTTAATAATCACAATGTTACAAGATATTTTTGCCGAATTTTATAGAAACTTTAAATAAAAAAATTATTAAGAAATTAAAGACATTTGAACTAGAAATATAAAATAAATAAGGCTATAAAAAGGATAATAAAGGAAGGGAGGAAAGAACTAGAGAAGCAACTCAGTAACTGACACTTCTATTCAAATTTAAGCAGTTTTTAAATATGGTGAAACATACAAGGAAAGGTAATTTGATATCTATTTTAGACAAAATAATTGTGTGGGTGCTGCAGACCTAGTACATAAAGAGTTAAAAGATGGAACTATAGGTATTCATTCAGAGCATTTATGGAGATCAAATTTAAATATTTTCTTTATGAGTCATAAGATCAGTGAAGATGGTAAACTTGAATTAAACTTACACAGGCATTTGACTTGATGTTACATGACACTTTAATCAAAAAATTATTTTAAAGCTCTGAAAGAGTTATTTTAAAATTATTGAAGATGGCTAAATGATAGGTATCGAAATGTCAGTGTAAATTGAAATCATCCTTGTTCATCCTCAAATCCTTTCTGTGAACTCACTCAGGGACTGTTTCTTGGCACTTGGATACATCAGATATTTATCCAAGATCTTTAAGAAGCTTTAAAATTATTACTGATGTTGTGGGAGGATGACCAGGGACAGGGTGAATGTTAAGAAGGGGAGAGTCTAACTTCCAGATGAAGCAATGTGGTGCTTGTCACTCAAGCAAGAGCTGCAGGGCAGCACATGCTATGGCACGTCCCACCGTCTTGACCTCCCAAGGCCAAAACCTGCTCTGTCACCTGGAGAGCCTTTTCCTTCACTAATAGCCAAGCAGCAGGAAGGGAAAATTATTTTTTCTCCTGACCTGCACAGGTAGGGTGTAAACCTACAGCTAGAAACAGTGAAAAGGTCCTAAAAGACATGGCTTAAATGAAATGTATTTGTGTTTCCTCTACATTTCTTTGGAAGCTAGAATATTATTTTTCTTTTCCCAATTTCTGTCCTCTCTAGCAGAAGAATTAGAATGAACAGCATTGCTGGCCTAAAGCAGAAGGGAAAGGATATACAGCTTTTCTCTAAGGGAGCACTCTACTGTGTATTCTAAGTAGTGTAATAGTCTATATAAGTGCTTATGGCAGAACATTACGTCTGTGTTTTTTAATTTTCTGGTATTTGCAGTTGTGTGATTAACACAGAAATAAGTCCTAAGACTATGACTATAAATCAGCAAGGCTCAGTTTATGTGAATATCAATATTTAAAACTAATGTTCAGCATGCTGTAGTTCTGTCTTTTCAGCAGTATGCAAGGCTCTCAAAAAAACCCATGACATCTTTAATAAGAGAGCATTGTAAGCTGCCATTTTTTCAGATTCTTCTATTTGTCAAGTTTCCTTTAATCTCAACACAATCAATAATGTTCTATATCTTATAAGGCTTGTCAGTATTTTAAACTAAGTCCATAAAGTACAGGAAGTTAAAGACCAAAAAGGAGGCCTGAAGAAAGTTGCAGTTGGAAGTACCTTTGAGTGTTGAAAACCAAAGAGATATCAATTGATGTGTATGACATCCTTTTCTTTCTAAGTTGTTATTATCATCATTCCTTTTACAGTGTTTAGGAAATCGTTAGGGAACATATTCACCACCAATTTGTCAGGAATACTGTAAGAGAGGCAGTTTGGTACTAACAACAGAGCAGAGACCACTGTTGGAAACATGACTGTCACTGTAAACACTTCAACTTTACAATAGAATAGAAGAGGTGTTAAACCTTCCCTCATTTTCTGTGGGAGCCAAAAAATATTCTGATCTCCCTGGAAAGTCAAGCCGCCTTTCCCAGCCATGCTGTCTGCCTCTGGCTGCTCTGCTGGGATCAGCTGCCCAGGGAGCAGCACGGCTCCCTCACCTCTCTCTGATCACTCCGTGATTATGTGAAATCAGTGTAACTGAGACCAAGGTATTAACTAATTAACACATAAGCCACATCCTTTTATTGTCTTATTACCAGGCCCTCAAGAAATATTTCAGGTCAACTATGAAACCAGCTGATTTCTTTTTCTTTCATCACTTAGAGATTGATCTTTTTCTTTTTCAGTGGAAAACAGCTCTCAGGTGATATTTCAATTGTTCGCAGGACTAGCACAGCTCTGCTACAGTGAAAGCTTTACAATTCCCAGCAATGAGAGCATGGTCAGGCTAAAGTTGGATGAGTATGCCTGAAAATTATGACTGCAGCAAAGCTGTATTATTTGCAAGAAGTTCATCATTTTATTCTCAGGATTAAAAATTTTAAAAAACCCCAAAAAACCTGACTAACAATTTTCTCTGAGGAAAGATATACACACACTTTGCTAGAGTGACAGACTCATGTGTGAAATTAATCAAGCAACATTCAGCAGTCACCTATATATAAAACACTGGTTTTGGTTTAAGCTCAATATTTGCTTAGAAGCTTCCTTAATACATTGGTAGTTTACTTGCTGTGTTACAACAGCTTTCCCAATATTATAATATATTGATGTCAGGTTTTGTCAGGTATAACAAGATTCTAAACAGCTTTCAAAATATTTAGAAGCTGCCCTTTGGATGCTAGACCCTGTTTGCCCAAGAAATTAAATGTTTCACATAATTAAAGAGCTTAGAATATGTACTGCATTAACATGAATTTTGACTGAAGTCACCATGTACCTAATTATTCATTATAATGATCACACAGTAGATTGCTATAAAGGCCCTGCAAAGGTAAAATTTAAATTTATTTTCTTAGATGGAAAATGAATTTGTAAAATTCTGGTCTTCAAAACAATACCAGAATTGACTGCTTCCAAAAGACAAATGAAAATCTGTACTACAGTATAGTACTTAGACACTTTGATCCTAAAGTTCTTGAACAAGTGAAAATGCTTGCTTCTGATGTATATGAGTAAAATCACTGAGTATCGCAGATGGTTTTAAATTGAATAGAATTACTTGGATGCTCAAATATCCTCAAGACTGGGTCCGTCTCTTGTGAAATGGAGACCAAGCAGAGATTGCTATATGAAGATATAGCTCAGTTAAAAATTTCATTCTTTTTTAACTGCTGACTTTCTTTATAGAAAGAAAAGTCCCCAAACTCTAAGAAATGCCATTAAGAATTCAATGTTTTAAAGTCTATTTAGATGGTAAATCAACATCAGTTCTTTTTGCTCAGAATATTTGCGAGGCATTACCTGAGGGATTATTTTCTGTCTTTAGCAGCTGGATGTATTTTAAAGTTACAGTCATCTGTTATGAAGTGTATATTCACACAGTTCAGGATCAGAATGCAGAAGATGATAACAAAGTGCTGCTTTAATAGATGATCCATAGGAATCCTAGTATCAACAGGCAGCTGTCACATTTGCATGCATTTCTCATACTCTGCTTGGATCTGAAATGGATAGCTGCCAAAGAGAATAAATTTGCTTTCTTTCTCATCTAAGACCTTCTCCTTGTTGGTAAATAATATATCTTCATCAGGAAAGCATGAATATGTAAAACCCCTGAAAAAGATAATGTATATATATAATCATTCATAGCCAGGCCATATTACCGCAATAAATTATACTATTTGGTGTAATACTGAGAATAAAATGATGATCATCATGAACAGAGAGGCTATTATTATCACTGTACTTACTGTTCTGGCACCATGAGCATATTATTCTCATTTCAGTCATATTTTTGTCAAGGCAGATGTTGTAAAAATCATGAACCTGATGATGCATCTTGCATTTCAGAATGAACTTCAGAAAAAAACAAGACCTGTGCAGGGGGTAATAAAACCAGCAGATGACCACTCTGCTTTCTCCATTGAGTGCTTGGCCACAGTGATGGGGGTGACACCTTCCAGCATCATGGATGGACCCAGGACACCCCACAGTTGCAGATGTCTGCATCACCGTGAAAATTTGTATTCTTCTGCTGGATCCTTGATTAGAGGACTGCAACATTTTTTCAGGCTGTATCAAAGATAACTTTGTTTTCATTCTTACTTTTATTATTTATTTGCTTCTCTTACTATTTATAAAAAAACCCACTCCACTGCTAATCAAAATAAGAAGTAGCACGATGGTTGGTAGATAAAAGATAAGAGAAACATAGAAAAGCCTAGGTACAGCCCACATTGACATTATTCACCTGAAACTGGTCATGGAGTGAGAGAACAACAGAGACTTCCAAAAGCAGAGTCAAGACCCCAAGGTTTCCTGAAGGACTTATGTGTACAGCTACTCTCACTGGGTTTGCTCTAGTGAGAACCAAAGGCGATCATGGTATTGCAGTGAATCCACCCCTGAAAATTTTCAGTGAACAGCAGATACTTGACTCTCCACATAAATTGTTCCTGATATTGTAGCTGTTCATACATTGGTTCAATATGAGACTACAGCATCACTTTTCTAAGTGACTTGTAAGAACACTGTCATAAAAAAAAATTGCCATGAGAACATAAAAACCTAAATAAAACCCATCTGTGCAGAGTTTGAAATGCAAGCATCCAAACCTCAGATACCAAGAACACCCACACATCCCACTGGACTTCTTTTAGATGGCAGGAGCTGTGAGCAAGTACCTATGACAGTTTATTTCAGGAATTTGTTATGCAGGTAATAGTGTGCCCAAAAAGTAATTTCAAGGTATTTACCAAGCACACAAAGCCTCATACCCTCCTACTTGCTATGTAACTGGATTGTAGATCTTATATTTATTAAGGCAGGGATTGTATCTTTATCCTCTTGATCTGCATATGAAATTGCATCAGTAGCTGCTATATGGTCTGACTGCAAATATGGTTGCTTTAGCACCTCACGATCAGGGAAAGAAAAAAGCACTGAGCATCCAACAATTATCCTAAGTCTCATCTTGTGAACTGATAGCATCATGAGATAACTTCTGACTGCTATCCTCAGGCATAATTCCACCACTAATTGTTTTTCTTATTACCAACACTTGCAATTAAAATCTTTGTAATTAGAACACCATGTTTTTGTAAAATAATTTGCATTTAGTTAATTTCTCATTACTTTATTTATTATGGCTCTTTTCACTCCCTCCCACAAATCACAATGAGATGATCTCAGAACGTATTTTCAGAAAAGTTTAACTGGTGCTTCACTTGAAACCAGTCAAGAACCACTGGCTGCAAAACATCCAGAACTTGTCTCTATGTGAATGTAACATTAGTGAAAAGCATATCAAAGGTACTTCAACAGTGTTACCCCACCCCCTTCCTTCTCTTTTTGTCAGGATATGAAAAAAATTATCTTTCATAAATAAGAAAGCAACCATTCCAGTCAGAGTGAAAGATAACTGTAGATTAACAGAAACCAATTGAGATCTTGCCAAGAATTGAACAGGAATTGCATTAAAAACCCACTGCAGCAGGGAATACTGTCATACCACTTGAAGTAAGCTGCAAAAAACAAGGGTAAAGTTTGTGAACATCATTGTAAGCTGTAAATTTGTATCTGGATCCAATTTTTGAAAGAATGGGGACATTTGTCCTTAAAGGTTTAGATCAAATAAAGGAGGAAGGTGTACAGAATTAATTTCTGAAAGTTATTCAGCTGGTGCTGAATTGCTATGACATGCTGACCCTTAATATGGTGGCAGGACCCCCAGTAGCTATCTCTGGTAACCTTCCTGTTGTGCTCCCAGGTCCACCAGGACACCAGTGATCTTTTTGTATCCTGTTGGTGCCATCTGTTGAGTGCAGAGGTCCAGTCCATTGTAGATGCCCATGCCATCTGCTTTGCACTCCTAGCCTGCTCCACGTGACATGTTGGGCAGACACCAGGCTAGCACACCGAACTGCACTGCACGAGTATTTCTTGGCTTTTCTTTTCAACATGCTTTCCCATCTCAGCAACATGAATCGCCTCAGACAGCTGCAGACAGCTGGTGAATCCCAGCAGTGACCACCGAGCAATTTACAGTAATTGTTTTAGGACAAGTCATTGCTCCTGAGATTTACTATGAATTGAAGAGGTGTTTCTTATTGAAATATGTTTATTTGACAAAGAAGGTCATGCACCAACTTAGGCACTGTGCATTTCATGCAGTGTTAAGAAGTGGCCTTACTTTGGGTTTGATACGCTGGACTTGCATGGACTTAACAGGAAGTAATTTTTTTGCAAAATGACAGCATATATGTAGATTTTGTTTTCTTGCCTAGTTCGCATCTAAACTCCACTCAGATTTTTATTCCTCCTGGCACATGTTGTGCATTTATTCCACCTGGATTCATAAAGGCCCAGCACGGTTCAGTGTCCCTGTTCTTCATGCCACTCCTTCTTCAGACTGTATAAACTTTCAGTACACAGCTAAACACTTTTTTTGCAGTACCCTGCTACTGCAAAGTGGTGGCTCTTCATACATTGTTTTACTCGGTCTTATCATTTGATGATAGAAATTTATCTTCCACATATACTGGCAGTTTTACCACACTTAGCAATAATGTACCATCTGAAGAGTTTCAGCAACAAACTATCAGACCTGTGGCTGTTCAACATACTGGGTGTCTGCTCATCCAGGAATTTCAAATGAGTAGTCATTATCTGCACCCAAACTATATCCATGTTCTCTGTGTACCAAGTCAAACACTGGACCCTTTGAGTTCAGGGCAGGTATCTCATCCCAGCCCCCATGGAGACTGGTCTCTTTTGGGACTTCAGGCATGAGCTGATCTGTGAACATGCAGTATAGACCAGACCGGCAGTACATGCACAGATGGTTTTATGGACACTTTGGAATCCTACCATGTTCTTCGTTAGAATGCTGGCATGTATAAACTCTTCTTTTTGTGGGAAAATACAGAACGTAGCTGTCACATAAACCTCCCCTGACTCCAACAGCAAAGGATAGTGAGGAAGATTTTTTAGGGCAATCTTATATTGCAGTACTAAAAAAATAATCCTGGTAATAACAACTGTCCATAACTGTTTACTCTATCTGGAAAGATTAAAAGTCTAACATTTGCATCTAGTATAAAAACACCGTTTAATGTCTCTCTACAGAAAATGAAGGAAGGAGCAGGGGAGCAGACAGTTCCATAGGAAGATCCATCTCACCAGTTACCCATCTAGCTCCATTTACTATGAAGGTACCCCAGGTGGCCACCTTAGATTAAACATCCAGGTTTTAGATGGCTGAAGAAATTTAAGGAGATGAATCCTTCTCTAGGTGGTCCTAGCCTTTGTTCAGCTCTGAGGCATAGGATGAAGAAACTAGAATCTGCCATTCAAACAGTGCATTAAATAAAGGTCAGAGCTTCTTCTCCTGGGATATTTATTACCCCCAAGAGTTCCTGGACTAGAGCAAAATTCAGACCATTTGACAGCTCTGCAGTTGCCGTCAAAAGATGCTATGCACCATCTCAGAGGTAAGGTTCTCTTCCATAAGCACTGTGCAGCTGCAGTGCCTGTGCCTGTGCTCTTTTTCACATAATTAGTCTGAGTCCCATCTTACAAAGTGTGTGGGAAATCTACAGTGACTGACCTGTGAAGTTAATTAACTTTGCCAGTGATACCCGAAAAATACCATCTTTTATTAGTTTTTTCCTCAGAAGGAACTACATTAGACATTCTCCTCAATTGTTTGATTAAAAAAATCCTGCTATGAAGTGCAAACTAATACTTGCTGATTGTCATGAAAGAGCTATCACCTCTGATTTTGCTGTCATTCTCCACCATAAAAGCAACTATACATTTTTTTTCAGACAGAAATTAAGTAGACCCCTTTGTTCATTTCTTTCTGAAATGTCTACAAAAGGCCTATGCCATGCCTTCTTAGAGAAAAACCACACAGGACAATTTAAACACTGTGTAGTAAGCAAACAGAAAATATATGGGTAAGTTTCATTTTTCTCCCTCTGAGATACTTCAATGACAGCAGAAATACCTTCATTTTGAGCAAGCTTTTACTTGTCATTCAAGGGCTTTTTGATTGAACAGGTCAAAAACCTGTTGGAAAAAAATAATTTCAGGCTTTTTATAGAAAACCCCAACTTCAAATGAAAAGGCTTTCCTTAGTACATAAACCCTCCAAAACAACCTACCCTCTAGGTTACTGGAAAAAACACACCATTTCCACAGCCAACCCAAGAAGACTGACAGCTGACAATCTTTCAGAGGCCAAATGCCAGATTATATCAGAGATTAATTAGGTGGGGGCTGAAGAGATGCTTCCTCTCAAAGGATCCATTCTCCTGGCATTAGCTTATTGTCCTGTTTTTGCTGAGTGGAGGAACTTGAAGAGACTCCCTGCTTTTCTCTCCCAGGTCTTGCTCGGCAGGCTGTAGCTCCAAACTCCACCATCCGGAACCTGCCCTGTGCCAGCTCCTGGGTGTTAGGTACAAATCAGCCATCTCTGCAGTAGGCAGTGCCAGTATGAAATGGGAGGAAATGTCAATCTTTCAGTTTACAGTTGCTCTTTTTGAAGCCAATTCATCAGGATGCATTGCGTACTCAGATGTGAATAGATGAGCGCATTTAGAGCCAGACGCCAGACATCTGTGCCTGTGCAATCCACCTGTCTCTGCTGCAGAAACAAGGATAATGGGAAAAATGACCAGACCTAGAAGATATTGCTTTGGAAATGCAACCTCTGATGAAAAGAGTTGACTTTGGCTCTAGCAGGCCTAGTGGTACAGTAAAAATGATACAGTTCAGTCACGATAAAGTAAGTTTGCAGGAGATTTTGAGGAAAAGAAGCACTCACTGTCCTCTGTGTACTTGCAGGAGAGAATCTTCTGTGAAGTTCTGTTGTAGATGAGAATGTAAAAGGTCTAGAGAGCAAAGATCCCTTTCTGGTCTTCTCCTATTGTAGCTGAGAAAGGGCATAACTTTCAGGTTTGTGTATCTACTTTCAAATAATGACCAATAGGGAGACAACTGGGTGAATATGATGTCTTGCAAATCATGCTGTATCAGCTTTCAAAGACCTGGTGGTATCTACACTTACTAGGAAGGGAGTTATGCAGGAATTAGTACAGCTCAGACAGCAGTACGAGGGACGCAGGCTGAAAAGATGCTTGTTCCTGCCAGAAACAAGATTATCCTTATTTTACATACTCATCTTCACAAAACTCATATTTTTGTTTGTTTTTTTTTCCTTTCCCTGGTCAAATAGGGCAATTCAGTTATGGGGTTTGGACCAAATGGATCATGAGAGCGGGGGAGGTAGAGAAGTGAAGGCAGAAGCACCTTCTGCAGCAATTGCCTCAGGAAACAAAATTACCCTGGAAGGGTGATAAATACCTTATAGTAGTAAAGCTATCCCATGGCAGGATACAAATCGAGTGATTTTTGACAGTAGGGAGCTGGTGAGGCAGAACTTCCCTCTGGGGCAAGTGCCCTGCCATTAAACTGCAGGAACAGCACAGGGATGTGCTGAGCCTCTCCCCTCAGCTGAACAAATGTCTCTTATGGCCCAACCTGAGTGAGAAAATGCTCCCTCATCAGGAAGAAAAGTGGTGGATAAACTAAGACATGAGTAGTTTCCAGGTCCAATTCTTCTCAGTAAGAATGGAGAGAGAAGGAAAAAAAGAAATGCTGAGTAGACATCACCCGAGGGAGGCTGGAAGCAGCTCCCTCTGTTGTGGAGGGACAGGAGTCAGACAAAGAATGGAAACAGGAAAGCTATTGCAGGCTGGAAATTTGTACTACTGTGTGAGAAGTAGAGTGAAAGAAAAACAATCAAAATGGTTGCGCTGCCAGACCTGTAGCCATTGGGAGGTGCACCTCTTGGCCACTGCTTTTAATGAAAGAGCAAATGAAACCAACAGTACCTATGTGTGCTGCTGCTAATGAGTGATACTCAAAAACTGAACCCACTTGCAATTATGGGCCTCCCAGAATTGTCATTAATCTGTACTATTTTCTCTCTACTCAGCCCCAAGACACGCACACTCATTGGCTTTCTGTTTCTCAAGTACCTAAAAAAACACAGGCAAGCCAAAGCAATAATTCAGTTTATTATATGGCAAAGGTACACTAGTCACTTGGGTCCCCTCTAATCACCATTCTTGGCAGTACTTATCTCATCTTTGAGATATTTTTGAGATAGAAAAGATTGGATCCAAGCTATCAAAAATGCAGATCTTCGGAGAAAACAGATGCAAGAAGCCTTAATTTTCTTAAATGCCCAGCTAAATGACCCTCAGATAACAGAGAAGGAGTGGTGGGTAAACATTTTTCTTGGTCAGGGATGACAATCTTGCCTTTCACACTGAACTTAGCAACTGTTCCTACCTTTTTGCATCCTTTCATCTGCCACAGTCCATTAAACGTGCACCCACCTGCCCTGCACAAACTCTTTTCCTTCAAGCAGAACTGAGAGCCATACATCATCCTCAGCAGAGAAACTTGTGCAGTGCCAGGCTCCAGGATAAGGGCAGCTGACAGTGGATCAAACTTGAAACCTGCTGCATTGATTCAGCATATCTGTATGTATTTACCTACCTATCAGGTACATCTATGCTAACTACATAACAATGCACACCAACTTATTTTTCATTATGGATACAGAGCATGCTAATTTTATAACATATTTCTTTATTAAAAAAATTAATTCACAGCTGAAGTGTATTTGAGAGACAGAAATAGTATTTGGTATATTGCACACATATGAGAGCCCTTTACAGCCCCTATCAATCTGGTGTCATCTCACAGCTGCCCATGCATAGAGCAGGAGGCTGGACTAGACCTCTTGAGATCCTTCCTATTCTTGGTGATGCTATGAAACCAGACAGACACAGTAGAGTTGCTCTTATATTTCAATACCTCATTAATTTGGCCAGGATAGATTATAATTTCTGTTTTTCAAATTTACTCTATGTTGTCATTGCCTGTCTTTGAATCAGTCTTCACGAAGTTAACAGCATCTCCAGTGAAAATGAACAAAACACTCAGGCAATCAAACATGTTGTTGTTCTTGTCCCAAACAGATATAAAATTAGGTTGGGTGAACAGCTCTGTAAGCAATTTCAGTTTTCACCCAGGAGGGTAAGTTTATTTAAGGACAATTTTTTTTTGTACTTAAATGTATCTCAGCCTGTTTACTGTTGTGAGGAAGGTGATCAACTTGCTGGGAACATGGTTCTTAGGTGGAGGTGTTGGACGCTTTTAGAGCTTGGCCCTGTGTCCACCTCACACAAAGTTAGGTACCTAATTAAAAGAAAATTGAGTTTGGCTGCCTCGATATCAGAGGGACTGGAAGAAGCTCAGCTTGAGGTAGCAATACAGACACACTTCTATCCTGACAGAAGGCGCTGTCAGAATCACCAGCATATCTGCTTACCACAGATCTGAACTGAAGGTGGGTATTTCTGATGTAACATGAGTAAGAGTAAGTAAATTTTCTCCTGAGCCACTGAAGTAAATCTAGAAACAAATTGTGAGTACATCATATAATAACATTGAATTAGTATGTTCATTTCACAGGCAGTTAACCTTTATGTCTCTTTAGTAATTGACTGCCTTAATACTTTGTTAATATTATTAGTTTCATTAGTTTATGATCTTTTTTCTTACCTTTGGTCTTTTATTACATTAGGTCTATAAATTTTCATATAATTGATTAGTCACAAGAATGAAGTTGTTATGCTCTAATACTGTTCTGTCCTTCATGGAAAGGAAACAATTTTTTGTTACATATCTCTCTTCACAAGGATAATTGAAATACAGTGATTACTAATTAAATCAGTATAGCTATGCTAGCTCTGCCAAAATGTTATGATTTATAGTTTTGGTCAAAAACAAGCGTAAAACTAAGCTATTTTTTATAGTTATGTTATTAATTAATAATCCTGTATTTTAATCTTTCCAGTGATGTATCATGATCTCTAAGTATCTCAAATTATGTTACTTAATCATGTAGGAAGAAAGACAACTTAATGCCATACAACACGCAATCCAGACAAGAGAAGAGCAGGTCAGGCCAAGCATTTCATACTATATGGTTGCACCAGAATTTGAAAGTGAGAGAAACTTGGAAAAGTATCTGTAAGGAAGAATTAGCTAGTCCACTTAGTTTCCCAAGTAAAATGTGAATTTATAAGCATTTTGAGATGTGAACGAAATTAAATTTTCACATAAACAGCAAGGCACACTGAGGTCAGCAATCAGATCTGTTTCAATGGCTTCTTTGCTTGTTGCTGAATTTTTTCTTATCATCCAAGAGGTCTGACCAAATTAGTTAAATATTTTTAACTGCCTTGACTCATTTAACATTGCTACTGCTTAGTACTGCTCCTAAATTGCAAATGAGCTTGATTCCAATGCCCACTAAATTGAATGGAAGCGTTCCCAGTGGCTCTGGCTGATGCTGGGGCAGTTCCATGGTTTGTATCATTTATTAAGGCATTTTGTTTGGCATGATTTGAGAAGTCTGTTGGTAAATTCACACCTTTTTTATCTGTATTATGTTTAGTACTCCAAAATTCTGTCATTACTAAGAAGCTCTGTTAGAAACCTGAAGAAATTTAGTGTTACTTGAAGACTAATAACACAATAGTCTTTAAAATATATTTGTACAGCAGATCTAAATCTAGAACAATCTGCTAAGAATCAAATTTCATACTCTTTCTTATTCATATTTCTCTTCATATTCATATTTCTCTTCAGCTTCACTGGACAACTTTCAAATCATCTTATGTGAGTAGTCACTCAGCTTGCTGCAACAACCGGGTTTAGACTGGAATTGTGACTTGTCTGCATGTTATTACTCCATTAGAATTACAGATTCATAGAATATCCTGAGTTGGAAGGGATCCACAAGGATCACTGAAGTCCAACTCATGGCCCTGCACTCAAAAGGCCTGAGTAACACCACACACACAAAAAATATTGTTTTATTGGTTATCAGAGAATGGTCACCACAGTTATAGCAAATGAATTTAATTTCTATATGAAATATCATTTTGATGCTGTTTTTTTCTACTGTAAACAGCCCAGTAAACAAGATGTTTCTTGGATTCTCCTGGCAAAAAAACCTATTATGTAAATGTACCCAGTCCAAGGTAATTCGTGCTGATGGCCAGTAAACATATTTGAAATATGACTGATTTAATTGCCAAAATTAAGCCTATTTCTTCTGTATGTCAGTAAAAGTAGCTGCTCTAAGAAAGTAAGATTCTATATGTTACATAATGTAGACTCTGGTCCACAAAAATTAATTTAGAGAAATTTCTATATCATTAGAAGGTAAAAAGCCTTAAATGTATGTATTAAGATGTTTGGACAGTGGCCAGTATAGTGCACAGTAGATGTCAATATATGCAGTGGTTAGGGAAAACCCTTTCAAGCTCATGTTCATAGAATAATGTGTTTCACTCTGGGAGCTTAAGCAGCAATTCTACTCAGATGGGATAAACTGCTTTATATGAAGCTTTATTTTTTCATTCAGACTAAAAGAAATGTTAAACTTTTCTAGACATTTTTAATGAAGCTTCCTTTTCTCAAATTTTATCCTGTGCAGAAAAACTGATGCAATTTAGCATTAACCGATTGTAAAGTGAATGTGGAGAACTGGTGACCAAAACAGAATTGATTTCATCTATGCTTTTTGTGATACTTCACTGACTTCAGTAGACTCAATTCTTGCCCATAAGTATGGGATCAAAATCAGATCCAGAAATATAGTCTGTATTTCATTCTCTAATTTTCAAGGAAAAGGCTCACAAACTGTTGAAATAATTTACATAGTAAGAAAACTATAAAATATCTAGACTTAGATGTATGGATTTACTTTTTTCTCATCTCTATAAATATATAGAATAGGGTTATGGTTTTTTTAAATAATTGTCATAAGTGTTCCAAGTTACCTATGCTGCACCTTCTAGGATGAATGTGTGTACTTAGATCATAGTGTTTTCTGAAAGGACGAGTAAGAAAATTTTTAAAATTAATTTTTTTTTAAGAAAATATAGGACTTTTGCTGTTAGTTTAGGAAACTATTTATTTTCATCTAGTTCACTCTTAGGAGCAACTAGGAGATGTTAAACAGTGATTTGGGAACAAGGCAGTTGCTGTCATTGGGAGTTGATTGGCAAGGACAGAGAAAATGAGACGATGCTGGAGGAAATTGGGCTTTTCCACATTAGAAATACATCTATTATGGCTGGGTGTGGGGAAAGGGTTCCTTATTAGTGTATGAAAAATTCCCTTTCAGAACCACCTACTGCCTTGTTTGAAGATGCATCTTTCAGGCACTATTTTAATTACTTGTTGATCCCTAGGGGGAAAGGCTTACATGTGGAGGAATACACCTGGTGCAGGTAGCTGGGCTCGAAAGGTGCACATTGAGATGTGGGCTGAACTCTGAGTGGGAGCCTGAGGCAAGAAGCCAGGAGCTGCCAACCTTTGGGATAACAAAGGGCATGAAGATGGGTGGTGCCAGCCAGGTGAATGCACCCTGAGAGACACAGCTGCAGCCAAAGACTTGGGAAGATGGATGAGAGTCTTGCATGCTTGGACTGGGAGGGGAAAGAAGCCCAGGGGATCCTTTGTTCAAGGTCCCTCCTTGGAGGCACCAGTTCAGGCTGTTCCTGTGTTGTTCCACCATGTACAAATGGCTTTATGGAACGGGACTGCTGAGCCTGCCATGGGAAGCCTGGTGTGACAGAGTGAGGGGTGAGCATGGAGCCGAGCGGGGCTCCTGTCGGGTCACTGGAGCTGCCTGCGGGGAAGGAGCTTCGGTCCCAGCCATGGAAGTCTGGCCTTGGGCGTGTGACTGCCAGGGAGCCCCGTGAATGGTCAGAGGGGGAACTTTCCTCAGTGCATAGGTGTCTGCACAGTTGGACTAAGCACAGATGGTGAATGGGATGGAAACCCAGCCAAAAGTGTTAGGACTTCAGAGTTACACATATGCAGGCTTGTAGGTAATCAAATACCCCCAGAATGCTTGTGCCAAATCACCAGGTCCAAACCCATTAGTCTAGGTGCTGCCACGAACACAAAGAGACAATAAACAGAGCCCTAACATGAGAGTGAAGCCTGTAACAATACAGATCAGTCTTAGCATTTCTAGTAGCATTTTTAAAAAAGAAAAAATTGAGGTACATGCATAAGCCTAAAATAAATTATGTGGGTTGATTTTGTATAAAAAACCTTCTAAGAAGACACTTAAAACAATTTAATGATGAAATCAGAAAAGTCAAAGGATATCCTGCAATAACATTTTAAACCTTCACTGGTAATTTGTGGCATATTGTACAAATCTTCTCTGATGCACTGTGCATATACACATATGTTCTCTAATATCTGGAAAAAAGCAGCTTTTGCTAGGAACGTATCAGCCAGGGGATTTCTGAGATATCATCGTTTTGTATCCGACTAAGTGAATAATTTCTGCTTTCCAAAGGTGAAAACTAGAAATGATATTTAGTATTCACTAATCTTTAAGTTCAGTGCTCTATTTTTTGAGCATAATTTTCAAAGCCAGTAGAAAACAGTTCAACTATTGCAGCTATTATTTGTACCAATTTATGTATGGATATTATTTTATGAATCTGTGTTCTTGTGATTTAGCTGTACATGACCAGAAGCTCTGAGCTGACATGAAGATATCTGACTGAATTAAGGCATCTTTTATATTGAATGATAGGACCTTCAGTGAAAAACCTCTACATTTTATAAATAATGCTTAAAAAAGCATGAGGATGTTGAAGTAGAAAGTAAACTGTCACAAGTATCTCATTATTCTGTACAATGAAGTATTTATTTTCCTAAGGGACATTACTGGCCACAGTACTTTTTATTGGTTGCAACAGATTTTCCTGATAAGAAAGAATAGATTTTTCCATTACATCACTTTCTAACAAGCTCTGAAGAGCAGCTAAACTGTGGTAACTTCAATCGAGATCCCTGTTGTCCTGGCTGTGTTATTGCTTATGACAGGCATTTATCTGATAGAGGTGTGTTCAGCTGGAAAGGCATTTCTCAGGCCACTGAGTTCTTTCCTGTTGTCCTGTGCTCCCCCAGCCCTGATTAAGATATCACTGTAATATAACATCAACTCCATTTACCTTCCAAACCACAATATCACAACCCTTCCAAACACCCTATTATAAATCTATAAATCTATACAGTAGGAGACAGCAGAAGCCACAGGCTATAATGAGCCATAGGGGAACTCAAGGTCATCACCCATGTCTGAGAGGCCTTCAATATGAGACACTTTGTTAGCTGACAGCAGTGGATTTGGGATAATGCATCCCTTAGAGAAGGCAAGAAAGGAGATGGGTTCTCATTGTCTGATATAATCTTCTTTCCTCAGTCTGTTAACCTTAAAATTGGAAACAAGGTAAGGTGGCTTCGGATCAGGTTGGCTGTGAGAGGACACAGGGCAGTGGGCTGTGAGCAGACTGATGAGCTCCACCAGCTGGAAGCCAGTCAGAAAGGAAGTGCACTGGAAAATTCATTGCTTGACAGACTGCAAATTAATTAAATAGCAATGCTGTGATCAAATTAAATTTTGTCCCTTGCATTCTGTCCAGATACCCATGTGCCTGGGAAAATAAATTCTAGAAAACCAGGAGAGCTGCTCATCTAAGTATGAATAAATAAATAAAAAAGGTATAAACAGAAAAGATGTTGACATGACATTTCAGCTGAAAAAGGAGTAGAAAAGGAGTATGAAGCAAGTGTTACATAATGACTTCTCAAAGGAGAACTGGTGGGAATCACAAAAACAAATTCTGCACCAGACTTCTTATCTGCTGTGACTGTCCAAACACTTTAGTTTGCATTTGGGAGTATTGTCTAGCTACAGTTTGCAGCATTCCTTCCACAGATTATGTTGATGCATTCACATTTTCCTTCAAGATTTTTTCCCCCTGCATTATCAATACCAGTCTAAAGTTTTAAGAGTGATTTTTTCTTGAAAAAAGGTTGCTTGTGTGTCATGGTTTAAGTGGGTGGGTGGTTAAACACCACACAGCCACTCACTTCTGCCCCCCAAGTAGGACAGGGAAGACAATTAGGACAATTTAAAAAAAAAAAAGTAAAATCTGCAGATTGAGATAAGACAGTTTAATAGGACAGAAACTTGAGGGAAAATAATATGAACACTAACACTAGTACTACAAAATAAGTGATGCACAATGAAAGATTCCTGTGAGGAGAACTCACCACCTGCTGACTGATGCCCAGTCAGGTCCTAAGCAGCTGCCACTGACCAGCTTTCCCTGGGTTTATGTACTGGCCATGATGCCATTTGATATGGGACATCCCTCTGGCCAGTTTTGGTCAGGGTCAGCTGTCCTGGCTGTGACCCCTCCCAGCTTCCTGTGCACCCCCAGTCTGCTCCCTGTCAAGTCCTGCACTCTGCGTAAGCACTGCTCAGCAACAGGTAAAACATCCCTGTGTTATCAACATTATTTCCATCCTAAATCCAAAACATAGCCATATACTGGCTGCTAGGAAGAAAATTAGGTGTTTTGCAGCTAAAACCAGGACATTGTCTCATTTTGGGCAAGGGTGGATGTGACTTTCAGGAATATTAACATCAAGCTAGCATTCAGCCACTACCTTCACATTGGAAGGAACAAAAAACACAAAAACAGCCTCTTAGACAAGAAGTCCTCCTGACTCTGTAATGCAATGCCACTAAAATAGCCTGCAATCAGCACTGGTGAAAAAGGGATCACCAATGCGGAAAACCAGAATCATGTTTCAATGATTTCCCTAAATCTAGATGCCTCAAAGCAAAGACCAAGTCCCAGTAAAGCTAAAAGAAAACCTGCTCTTAATTTCAGACAATGAGGAGTGTGGATATATATCTGAGCTTTCATATTCTTCATGGAAGAAGAGCGCAGGTACAAATGGTGATGAACAAACAAAGTCTACTATTTAGATCCTGGAACACAATAGCAGAAACTTTACAGAGGGTGTTAAGGTAGGAGAGAGATTCTCCCAATTTTAACACTTATTTTGGGGAATAAGTCACTTTGGACCTGATTTTGAAAGTCATATTTATTTAGTCAGCCAGCTCAGGACCCTGATGCATATAGTAGTTACAAACACTAATATAACTATGCTGACATAAACATCTGCTTAACAGAGATCTTAATCCACTAAAGCAGCAGGAATTTAATACGACTTAAGACCAGAACCCTGTTTTCAGAACAGTTAAACAGTTATATCTACTTTGATTCACTAAGGACTGAGAATGAAGCTTGCTTTGTTTTTCAGCACTCTGTGGTTTTGTTTATATTAAAAAGTATTGTTCATCAGAAAATGAAAACACCTCTCTGTAGTTCACATTTATTGTAGGGTCTGGAAGGCACAAACACTCTAATGAAAATGACTTCACTGAAGTCATGCAGCCTTTTAGGTACCAGCACAATTTCTTATGTGTGAAAGTCTCTGAAATGAAGAATAAAGTAAGGGGGAAAATAAAAATAAACAAAAGGACAAACCCTGATGTTAGAATTGAAGTACAATTAAAGCATTTTGCAAATCTAGATTTTGTACCTAGCATGGTTCCAAAAAAAAAAAAAAAACCAAAAAACCAAACATCAAAAAACCATTGCTCACAGGAAGGAGTTAGGTAGTTGAGATGAGGAGGGAACATAATAGGCATAGTCAAAGATAGATTAAGAGACTGTTTTATCCAAAGGGCATAAAGTTTTATAGTCTCCTAAATATCCACCTACACATTCTGATTTTGAAGAGGCACTATTAAACCCTATGGCAGGTGAAGACTTCTATCAATCCATGTGTTAATCTGGCCCTTGGGATGTCTGAAGATTCCTGTGGAGAGAACTACAGAAATGCTCAAACTCATGGAGAACAATTATGAAGGTTTAAACTGGATGCTAAAGATTTCTGAATTTGTTTGGTATCACACAGTAAAGGTGAAACAGAGAATTTAAATAACATTTTGGCAGAATAAAGTCCTTTCTAATCATATACTCTAGGGGGAAATTGCCAGAAATGCTGAGCTGAATTTCAGGGATGGTAAAAAGCATAGAAGACAGACTGTTCCTTAGGTGGACAGTAATGTTTTTATAATCTTATCCATTAGTAATGACACAATAATTCACCTTTAGTTTATAGGAAGTTATTTTACTACAGAAGAAAGAACCCCTGTCGGTCAGCACACGAATTAAAAAGTATTTTCCCCTGCACATAAAGGTGTGCCTATAAATACATATATAATCTGCATATCTCTTTGCTCAGGAGCAATACACTAAAAGATATAGCAGATAATATTATATAATCTGTTCAATTATCATTACCTGCTCTGTGAGTTCTTCAGAGGAAATTCAGGAACACATTGTCAGGAACTCATCATCTCAAACAAGTAAGAATAAAAGTTTCTTGCCACATCAGTTCGTCACACATGGTTGGATATTTTACAGAAGAAAACTGACTGTTTTAGAGAGAGTTCAGGCTTTATCAGAAATATCTTTTCTCTCTTTTCAGTCAGAAGACACAGTGCCATTTTCACCCTAGTAGCATATGAATCAATGGCAGAAAAGAATATATTATTTAAAAATCATGCTCTTATTAATACCAAAAAAAGTGGTAATTTTTGTCAGAGAAAAAGTAGCAAATATAGAATTTATGGTTTTGCAGTTCCCAAATATTGCATATTCCTATTTTTAAATTATCAGAATCTTTCTTGAATGGTTTCAAACGGAGTAGACCTGAAGCAGGCAGAATGGAAGCCAGGCTGGTAAACACGGCAGATCTCACATGGAAAATATCTTTTCTTACATTCTTAGTCTGTACCACTCAGGCACACTCTTGGATGTCTCAGGTGGAATTTACATAGAAGTACATGTCTACAAAGTAGACTAACACTGCCACTATCCTTAAAAAAAAAAAAAAA